>JBAMJV010009139.1:0-131771 GCA_037951105.1 Echinarachnius parma | reverse complement strand
AAATGTCCGGGGGTGCTGCAGCACCCCCAGCACCTCCGCTTCCCAGGCGCATGGTGTTGTTATGTGAATGTGATTGTGTAGCGCCGGGTGTTTCTGTGAGCGAGTGAAACGGATTTTGACAGTCAGATGATAAAACAGTTGTTAAATTTGTTGTCGGGAAAATCACGGAATATTCCTACCCTCGGGATTTCGTGAGAAAATAAGTCCCTCGACTTCGTCTCGGGACGTATTTACTCTTCCCTCAATAGCATTTAAAATCCCTCGGGATGTAATATTCCGTGCTATACCCTCCACCGCCATTTAACAACAGTATATAAGAGACTATTTGTGCGCGAAGCGCGCGGCAAAAACGAAAATCGCGTGTTTTTTTAAGGTCGATTTTTCTCCCCTCATTACAATTATATCCGCCGTTCTTCCCCATCCTTGGAATCATTGGTTGGGGTGGGGGGGGGGGGGGGGGGGGGGGGGGGGGCAAAACAATATGTTTGCAACTGGAGATTGATGAATTATACATAAGCAGCTATGTACGTCAAGGGCTACTCATGAATATTCATAACTTATATTAGGAGTTGAGTGAGTTTGAGGATTCTAATCACAATGAGACCCGTTCTGACCATCGGCAATTTACGTGGCAATCATGATGTGGACTTCAACACTTCTTGATAACATGGGTTCGAATCCTCTGTTCTTCTTTTCTTTTGCCATAATAAGTGTTGAGAAGCGGTTTATTTAGTAAATGTATCATGCAGAGTTTTCACTAAAGTCTGAAAACTGTGCCCAACATCACTGCTCACTGCTTATCTCCAGTTGCCATCCTCCGGTTTGTATTTATATTTAGGTTTTCCTGGACAGTTATACTTGTAAATGTGTCATTACGTATTAAAAACAAATTCATGATTTAATTTTGAATGCAGTCATTTAATTTCACAATTGCGCCTTACCATGCTTACAGAATTGCTTTATTTTGCGCCATTCGATCTGTCGATTGGCGCGCCATTCTTAGCAATGGGTCATTCAAATTCAACATTTGCATGCTGTATCATAGCAGCTTTTGTTTGATGATCTACACACATTAATTATTTTTCCAAACAAAATAAAGCCCCAAATTGAATAATGAAAATAAGTGCTAGCATTTGTTGGGGAAATCGTAAATCGTAACATCGCTAGAGTTAAAAAAATATCGAACAAGTCAATAAGAACATTTATCTGTGAATTCTTATTCGCTGATGCAATGGGATGCATGCATTAACTACTGTACATACCATTAAAAGCATTATATTCACAATTCAAAATCTAATAAATAAAAAAAGAAACCTACACAATGAACAGATAATTCATGATAAAGCAATTAATTTTTACTATATTTGACAACTATTTCAATAAAATAGTCATTTTATGAGCTCCAGGAAATCACATCACTTTGTGAAATTATGCTAGGTAATAGTCGAACAGCCTATCTTTGGATGATGAAAGGGTTAGGTAAACTTCCGTGGCTGTAATCATTATGTGGAAGGTCTATGCTGTAATCAATATCACAGCTATCAATATTTTGACGTAGAGGGCGTTATCATGTTTTAAGTCGAAGTGTGTGTATTCTGGCCCCACTGTGTAAACACACTTTTTGCATACACGGTGAAATTGGGGGACGGGCACTTAAACAACGATTTCTTCATGTAGGTTTGAATATTATCAAGTTTAAATAATTAAAACATATGTGCCTCAGTCTTTCAGTTTGGGTGTAAAGTCGCGATGGGGGTTTAGTACATAGAGCACCAAAATCATACAAAATTGTCTTTGGCTGAAAATTTCAACTTTACGGAATTTGATACTTACATGTGTCATCTACATTCTCTGAAAATTTCATGTCCTAATTCGATTGTTTTATACCGAAAATAATAATTTTTCTGAGCAACCTTCAATTCGGTTTCGGCCTGAAACTCGGTTTATCATCGCTGTCTGTTCATGATCGATCGTTTGTGCATTGATTGAGCGGCACCCGACCGCTGTGTGCGAGCTAGCTGAGCCGGAGCGGAAAGCGCTGTGATTGGTCAGACTGACCTGAATAGAGTTGTACTGGGTACTGTACGTTGCTGTTCATTTCCGGATAGCGTGCGCGACCTACTGTATAATACCGCATTGAATCGCGCCTTGTTATGTAAATTCTGTAGCTAGCTTTTCCTCGCATTATCAAAGCGCATCGTGTGCAGCCTACCGCATCCTACTGTATTGAATCGCGCTGTGCGCTTACCGGTACCGGTACCTACCCTATTGAATGACATGGTACTGCGTGCATGCAAAATACGCCTCCCCGGTGCGAAGTTCATTGTGTATAGTTCAATGTTGCGGTAACGATCGGGCAGGATGAATGAGCAGGTGGGTCGATATCGCCCGACCAGCGAGGACTGAAGTTACCGCTCTATTGTACCATTCATTGTGATCGAGGGGGTCATGCCAGCTAGCCCGCCGGGTTAACTTGCATGCACTTGTACGAAACTGGAGCGGCTTTGTACAAATTTTACTGCATGTTAACAGTAAACTGCGCATGCGTTATATTGTTTGTTGATAACGCTATTTTCACGATCGATTGTGAAAACGAACGGTCAAACCGAGAATTTGTTCAACCGCTCGCTCGCTCTGTGAGGATGCTTTTCTGAATGGATGCGAAACTTTAGAAGCGATTTTCTCTGTTGTTTGACAAATAGCTGAGCTCTGGTCCGCGTTATTAAATTGCGTTTTTCTTTCCTTCATGACAATTATATGTAGCAAGTTATATATCATTTTAAAGCTGAAATCCGAGAGAATTCAAAACACTAAAAATCTCAATTTTGATATTGCCGATGAATTACCCGAAGTGACAGAGGGGTGACACATTATCCTCCACACATATTATCATAAATTAATCAGCACCTAAATGAACAACCATCAAGAATGAGGGAGAAAACTGGATTTGTTACCTCTGCAAATGGGGGACCGACTTTTCGGTCCCCCAACTGCAAATGGTCCCCCGATTGCAGTGTGTGTTCGTGCAGTGGTCCCCCAATTACACGAAAGACACAAGCACACACACACACACACACACACACACACACACACACACACACACACACCACTTTTTTTTTTTTATGATTTTTTATTTCTCCAAATTATTAACATAACATTTACAATTGAATAACATTTTTGAAAATACAAGTTTACATCTCAAGTGTACAAATCAAGTGTAATTCACAAAAATTAAACACAATGGAGATTTAACAAAAAATAAAAAGAAGTAAGACACGCTACTTCTCTCATTCCCCCTTCCCCACCCCCTACACACTCACCCTCTCCCCCCCCCCCCCCCCCCCCCCAACCCTACCCCGGAAATCTGCTCACATCCTTTTAAAAACAATAATAATAATAATGCTTACAAAATACATATTTAAATCAATACTTTTTAAATACTTTTTTTAAAATTTTTTTTACAAGCTCACGGGGGAAACATCACATATGAAGAGTTCATTCTTTCAATCTTATTCTAATTTTACCGTTTCCCATTTTTGTAAATGTAGTCCTAATTTTCCCATTTTAATTGCTATTCCCTTTTCCTGGGCCTTATAATCCAATAACAGTTTCTGTATTTTATCAATATTAGGTAGAACACCCTCTTTTCTAAATACAAATAAAATATATTTTACCATAAAAATGATGGTATTGCAACATTTTATGCTATTTGAATTACCTGACAATCCAACAAATATATCCCGCCAATTTAAGTCCTTTATTTCATCTAACAAAAAACGTTGTATCAAAGCTTGCCATAAAATAAATGCGAATATGTTTCCCTTTCCCGTTTACAGTACGAACACAAGTTGTCTTCAACAAATCCAAATCTAAATAAATTATCTTTAGTGTAAATTGCCCCATGGAGTAACTTAAATTGAAACTCTCTCTGTATAACTATAAAATTAAAATCATTTTGTCCATCTCTTATCTGTAAATCATATGTCTTTTGCAATTCTCTAATAAAATAATCATATATTTTTCTTGATGGTACATCCTTAAAACTTAATTTTTTATCCAAAAGATATAAATTAATATTATAATTTATTAAGTCTACCTCACAAAATTGTATCAAACCTAAATCAATTTTCCAATCCCTCGGAATCGCATGATATATATCAATTATTGTAAGTAAATTGTCACCTCTCATACCAAGGTTCAAAAAGTATGCAACGGGTTTAACATGTCCATTATCCATAACATGGTTCAACATAACAATCCCTCGTTCAAATAATTCTTTATCAAATACCATCTAATTTTGTTTATACATATATTCCTATTATTAAAAATAATTGGATTCATACAACCATTAAAATGCCTTAAATTATCAATCTCTTTCCAAGCTTTCAACATTTCCAAATAATAAGGTGGAATCTTGAACCTAAACTTCATCTTTTGCATTTCATAATCACATAAGAAAATTAGCTTTCCTCCTACTAAACTTAAGCAATAATCAAAAAATAACTTCCATCCCAAATTTCTTTCTCCATATAATAATCGTTTCAGCCACATTATCCGCTGCGTTCTAACAAATAATTCAAAATTAATCATTTTTACTCCACCATAATTATAATTTTGAAACATAATTTTTCTTTTTATACGATCCTTCCCTCCCCATATAAAATCAAACGATATTTTCTCCACTTCAATATAAACCCATAGGGGAACAACAAGGAGAGATGAAACATAATTCAACTTTGTTAATGCATACGTTTTCAATAAATGTATTTTACCCATAATAGTCAAATCCCGTTGTTTCCACCAACCTAGAAGCTTTTTAATTTTACTTAATATTTCTTTGTAATTTAAATCATCTTTTAATCTAAAATCGACCGAGAAATTAACACCTAAAATGTTTACTTCCTTAACAAATTGTCCAAATAAAGGCCCATCTGGTTTCCCATTTTCCTCACCCATATACATAAAATGTGTCTTTTCCTTATTAACTTTCAAACCACTTACTTTTTCAAATTCTTCAAATATATATTGCAACCTTCTTATGGAGTCTTAATCTTTCAAAAAAATCGTCATATCATCTGCATACAATACTTGTCTTATTTCATGCTCCCCAAAATGTATCCCTTTAATTATTTTGTCCCTCCTTACTTCATTTGCCAATAATTCTATTGCAACCAAAAACAAATAGTGCGACAATGGATTACTTTGTCTGACCCCCCTTTCTATATCAAAATAACCAGTGGAATAACCCCCATTCATAATACAACTACTTATATCATTATATAATATCTTCACCCAAGAACAAAACGAATCACCAAAACCAAACAATTTTAGCACTTTCAATAAATATTGATGGGATACAGAATCAAAAGCTTTTTCGAAATCTACCGCAATCAGAAACCCCTGTCCTTGCTCCAATGAATGTTTAGAATAAAATAATATATCCTCTATTAATCGAACCGCTTCCCCAATATTTCTGTCTTTTATATATCCCACTTGATCATAATGAATTATTTCATTTAAAACCTTTTTAATCCTAGTTGCTAAAACCTTCGATAATATTTTATAGTCTACATTTAACAGTGTAATGGGTCTATAATTTTTAATATTCTTCGCATCTTTTCCCTCTTTTTCTATCAATGTTATAGTCCCTTGTTTTTGAGATACCGTCAATTCCCCCCTTGCAAATGTTTCATTCAATACTTCTACCAACAAATTCCCTAATAAGGGCCAAAATGTATCATACAATTCCACCGTGAACCCATCATTTCCAGGGGATTTATTCCATTTCACTTCTTTCAAAACCTTAAAACACTCATCTTTCGTCATTTTACCTTCACATAATTCTTTATTCTGTTCACTTAACTTTAAAATATCATCAAAAAATAAACCATTAGTTTGACCACTATCATTCCTCAAAGAATATAATTGTTCATAAAATGTCTTTATCTCTTTTAAAATGTCATTTTTATCCCTCGTAATTTCTCCATTTTCCTTATACATTTCTCTAATGACACTTTTCCTCTTATTTACTTTCAACAATTGTTCAAAATACTGAGTATTATTCTCCCCTTCTTCAAACCAAGCTGCTCTAGAACGAACTTTAATGCCCTGTCGAGAAAAATCATACAATTTATTCAACCTATCTTTTTTCAATTTAATACTATCAATAACAAACCTAGATGCCCCGTCGGCTAACTGATTTTCTAAATCCTTAATTTCAGTCTCCAACGTCTCTATTTCAAGTTTCCTTAATTTCGCCTTTTCACGTGAATTTTTCATAGCGTATTCCCTCATTTTCATTTTCAAAAATTCCCAAAATACTAATTTATTCGAAATCTTAGGTCTCCATTCATTTTTCAATTCAAATATTGTATCATGCATCCCCTCAACAAAATGTTTATCCATACATAAACTATTATTAAATTTCCAATACGATTTTCCAAAAACAAACTTATCCACTAAATGCTGAAATTGTAATTTAATGCCCGAATGATCCGGTGTTATCGATACCAAAATTTCACACTTATTCACTAATTTTTCTAAACTACATGATGTAAACCAATAATCTAAACGACTTTGGACTAAGGGCAACCTTTGTCTAAAAGTAAACTGTCTAACATTAGGATTCCTTTTCCTCCATATATCTTCTAAATCATATTTATTCAAAAAACTTTTTAATACCTCAATAAACCTACATTTTAATACAATATTTGGCCCTTCATAATCCATGCGCCCTTCAATTATAGTGTTAAAATCTCCCCCTAATATTACCGAATAATCCTTATCAAAAACTTCACATATACTTTTATCTAGCTTATTCAAAAAATCAACCTGTAATTGTACTTTGTCTCTTGTAGGGAAATACACATTTCCCAACACAAATTTAACCCGTTGTATTTCCCCTTTAAATATAATGTACCTCCCTTCTTCATCTATTACAACTGCATCCCGTTTAAAATCTAAAAGGGGCGAAAATAAAATAAGAACACCTCTACTGTGGTTTGACCCATGGCTAAAGAACATTGGCCCGCCCCATTCCTTCTCCCACTGTTCTTCTACTTCTATAGTACTATATGTTTCCTGTAAAAAAGAAATATCAGATCCTTTACATTTACACCATTCAAAAATGCGTGTTCTTTTATCCTTATTCCGTAACCCTCTTACATTTAAAGTAGTCCAAGAAAAATTCACCATTTTATTTTACAGGTATATAAAATCTTTATAATTACCGCGTGATCTGTATCCCCCGTGAGCATGTTTATACAAAAAAAAATAACTACAACGAAACCTACATGACGTATCAAAAAACATATTAGGGAGTTTTCGCTTATGTGAACGAGAACGAGTTTCCCGTCCTAGAACGACCGTTTCAGGGTGACCCAGAAATAACGGAACGGGGTATTTGCCCTTGTGATAATATGTTCACTGGATAGATAATCTTTTTAAAAGAAATTCGTTATTCCGAACACGCAAACAAAAACATTACTGTTGATGATATCAAAGTTCTTTTTAAAAGATTATCTATCCAGTGAACCTAGTCTGTATATTTCTTTATAATGGAAAGTACCCCGTTCCGTTATTTCTGGGCCACCCTGTATAAGCAAATAATATGCGTATGACGTAATACTCCACGTTGGCACTGTTTAACAATAGTAACTAGGTCCGGTAAGCTCCGGCATACTTATCTTGCCGAACCTAGTTACTATTGTTAAGTTTGCCAACGGGGAGTCTATACGTCATACGAATATTATTTGCATACATCACAGAAGCGGTCTATTGGATGTAGTCAACCCGTGCTGTTCACTACCTGTTCGCTGCCTTTGAACCATTTTCGTTTTTAGTTAACGCGCGTTCACAATGACGTCGTTCCCTTCTACACACAATCATGACAAACACTCACACACACCTTACACTTTCAAACATACACATGCGCAAACACACGACCAGACTGAATTATTCAAACTCCAACACAGACACACACACACATACACGCATTCAATCACACAAAACACACACACACTTACACACACGTATACTCACACGCACAAACATCCACTCCCGCACGCACGCACTCGCACTCAAACAAACAACAATGCACACAAACACCCCACACATGCGCTCACACAAACACAAACCCTTACACACGCGTATACACACAAACACAACATTAATAAAAACTCCCACACATACGCATACAGATACACAACACACACCCACACAAACACAAACACATGAATGCACACTCACAAATGCACACAAACACCCACAAACGCACATCCACATAAACACAAACACACGCACACACTCAAACAAAAACCCATACCCGTAGACATACGCAGATACACACACGCACGCAGGCACTCGCATTCCAACAAACACAAACAAACACATATACACTCACAAACACACACACACGCACAAATGCGCACACACGTACACAAAGCCACACACGCACACATTCAAACACACACGCATACACCAGTTACATAATCCACCACACATACACATACACACGTATAAAACACACACACACACACATATATATGTTGATACTTCTCTGATTACGTAATTCTGAAGACGGTGCACTGGATTTTCCGACGAACCTGAAATCGGGCATGAACTAGTGCTCAGATTGGCCAGACGACGAGAGAGAACGTAAGTGACGTAATTTCTCGCCTAAATGACGTCATTTCTTCTAGTAGGGGCCACAAATATGGGTGTTCACTGCAGTTTGGGGTACAATTGTTTTACTTGGCATACAAACTCCTTGGATCAAAAGAAGAAAATTTATCCAAAGAGACACTCTGTATATCAATTATGGAAATTAGGCCTAATTTGCATAGATGGGCCATTCTTTGAAAAGTGAAACTTTTTCGGAAAAATTGAAGTTTTATTTTTCTGTAGTTTTGTTCCATTTTTGGAATGATCCATGTGTAAAGTTTCATGAAATACATGATTTGAAGTTTAAAATGAAACTTTTTTACTCATTTGCATAAATTTACATATTTCAATATATTTCTAATAATCATAATTCAGAAAATATTCAAGATATCAAAAGGATAATTAGCAAGCTCATTCTTCTCACTTTCCTGTACAGGTTGATACCAACTTTGTAAAAATTCAACCTTTCATTCTTTTCTAAACCCGATATTATAAAATTCCCATTTTTCCATTCATATTGTACATGTCACACACGTGACCACCCCAAAATGTCACACACGTGACCAGACGTTGCCACATAATTAAGTACTATAAAAAACAACGGTTTGATATAATTCTCATTCATTGCTATTGTTGTACTTACAAATGTATAGTACTTCTCTGGTAATAAGATGAACTTTATAGCTATTCATATTTTAAAGAATTTTCCAAATGAAATTTAGTTATGAAAAAAGCGCTCCGTGCGAAGTCACACACGTGACCCATACCATTTTACCTCTGACATTGAGTTACGTAATCCTTATAAAATCGTTTGTGTTAAGTTTGAAAGACTACAACATATTCAAGTCACATATGAAGTAAAAATCATTATAGTCTCATACTTACTGAAATATAAGCATCCCATTTCAAATTTGTCATGTTTTGGGTCACACACGTGATCAAGAATGGCCCAGATACAGAGTGTCTCTTTTGACGAATTTTCTTCTTTTGATCCAAGGAGTATGTATGCCAAGTAAAACAATCGTACCCCAAAATGCAGTCATGGACCCCTTAACCACCCCACTACTCGTCGTCTTCAGGTTTGCGAAAAGTCCGTATTGACTGTGAGCAGACCCCAACCCGTACACAACACACACGCACCCTTCCCCACCCAACCCTGTCCACCATCGAGAACTAACATAAAAAACAGACACAAATTAAAAATCCGGAAGTAGGCCTACTCCGTCAAGCTCCCCCCTCACACTTCCTCATATCAAGACAATGTTCCCTCAATATTATCCTAGTATGACTCTACCTTAAAAAAAAAAATTAAAAAAAAACATTTACTCTTTGACTAATCTTTGCCTTTTTCTTTCAAATCAAGAGCTGCTTTTTAAGCCCATTACATTTCAAAGGAAAGACCTTACCGATGATGTGCATAGGGAAATGCATGCACTTATCATCAATTAATAATAAACCTCCTCAGCAGTGCATGCAAACAATGCGCGCACGTCTGTTCAAAGTAATGATGATGCACGCACCTGCTATACATCAGAGTAAACAACTACTACAATAGTCCACACATTCCTTTAACATGGCATATACCATGTATACCTTAAAGGAGGGGCGCAATCCCGGCTTTGGTTCAGCTTTATAGCTTTGAATATGTGCCTTTATTGATATACCACATTCTTTTTCTTTTTTTTATCCTTAAGTTGGGCAAAAAAGGAAAATTTCATGCACATTTTTGGCTCTTTTTCGCGTTCCATACTCCTAAAAAAGTAATTTTAGCGGAGCGATGAGCTCATGAGTCATGACGTCACCTGCAGGCAATAACACGGAAGAGCGAGAATTGTTTACAACGTGGTTCAATGCAAACACTTTGAATTGCTAGTAATACAAACTCGTATTTGCTTGAAAATTGAGGATTAACTGAAATTGCCTCAGGAATGAATTTTAGCAAGATGCAGCAACACATCTAAGGAAAGTATTAGCCTGCACCGTTTTCCATAAGGATCCACGTATGAGGCGGATTTAGAACTCAAAGATTAAATTAACGAGGGCCGACTGGGAAGGACCTAGCGAGTGTGTGCAGGTCTGCCAGAGTTTCGGGGGGCCGCGCGGCAAGACAGGTTATGCTCTCGCGAGCTAGCTGCCGCGACAACTACCTATTAAAAGTTCTGAAAAGTAACGAAAATGCAAGATTATTACGATCGCACCTATTCTAGACTATTTCTTAATTTACTTACATGTTTGCATGGCTTTTCAAACAAATACAAGAACGATTACCTTAGATGGACAATCCTCTTTCGTGGCCTCTTTGACAATGTTTATTGTTTTTTTCTCTGTCGGCATTCTAATGCCGACAGAGAAAAAAACAATAAATGAACTGAACTTAGCGCTCTTTTGTAGTTTTGTTGTTAATTTGCAAACGGCGTAGACTACGTGTATGATATCGATGCCCAGAAATTGATTGACTATGTTCAACCTCCCGCACGCTCGCCTTGAGTTTTGGATTTGTTTACCTCGGGGAAAAGTAATATTTTGCTCAAAACTGAGGTAATTCTGAATGTTCTGTAAATATATTTCCGTAAATATTGTTAAATAGATCCATCAAAGCAATGATGCTTGTCATTTTATTGCCGCATAAAAAGATGAATTTGAGTGCGAAACACCGCATTTTTGTACACCATGTTTTGAGACGTGATCGGATGAAGCCGCCACTTATTATGGTTAGGCTAGGCCTGGGCTAGCCGCAGCGCTCGTGCGTGCTGATGGCCGGAAGACCTGTCTGCGAGGGGGCTGGGTATACGATTGCTATAATCATATCGGAGACTTCCTCGAAGCGATTTTAGAGTGAGTATGCGCCTTTATTTGGCAATTATATTTGTTGTATTTGTGGAGACAAATAATGAAATAAGAATTATAATAATGGTGTCTGCAATTATGGGGAAATTGTCATGAATTTGCTCAGCCACGTTCAACAAATCTGTTCGGTTGCACCTCTATCACTTCCATTCCATTTTGGCTGCCGACGCACAATTTGGAATTTTATCTTCAGGAACTGTCAATTCAAAACTCGATTCTGACTCTGATCCAGATCTTTTGTCTAATTCACGCTCACTTTTAGAATCAGATGAATCTGGGTGTGGATCCTCCATAATTATAAACTCAAACAAATGTATGTAGATATTGAAAAAAATCGAAATAATATATCTCTGTCAATGTGATTAGATGCGCTCAGCGTGTACGTCTATGACAATTAGAGTATCGGGGATCCTGTGATTGCCTGCAGATGACGTCACAACTATGACGTCATTTTTCTTCACCCGAACTCAATGTTTTTGGGGGGCACTTTCAAAGTAAATTTTCAGGTCCTCATATCATTTATAAATAATGTTCCAAGTGCAAAACAGTTGTTTTATTCGAAATCTACATGTAAGTGGCTTTCTGAAGGGCTAAAATGCCATTTTCAGCTGATTTTCTTGACACCATACCTTTAAAGATCTCGAATCCTCTAAATAAAGCCACTAATTCACCTGGGCTGAACTCTTTCAGTGAAAAATGTCACCATTACCTAATGTTGCCAGGCCTGTTCATATAAACATCAACTATACATTCTTCATACCAAAGCATTATTTTGCATATAAACAGATTAAACACCTTATCTACGTATATGCCGACCTAAATCTTTCCAATGAAAACAGCCCCTCCTTCAAAATACCACTCAATAACAATACTCAATGAAACAAAATAAACAAATTTACCATGGATGTACAATTATTGGGACCAGATACCATTAATCTGCATTATTTGCATCCCACAGTGGTCCCTTTATAGGAAGTCTTTCATGACCGTTCATTATGCATCAGTGCCCTCACACCACCTTTCGCTTTACAATAATACACAGCTTATATGAATATTCTATAGCATTCCACAACTGCTCCCAAAGCAGCAAAGTGAAACGCATCAATACCCCTAACTGTCCAGTACCCATTTTGAATATAAACGTGTCACGGCCCTGAATACATGTGACCATGATAGTAAAAAAAAAATAACTAAATAGACCGCCTCTGTAATGTATGCAAATAACACGCGCATGACGTTAGCCTCCCCGTCGTCAAGCCCAACAATAGTAACCAAGTCCGCCAAGCTAGCTTGCCGGACATGGTCACCCCTGCTAAGCCCGCCGACGGGGATTCCGACGCCACACGCATACCATTCGCACACACCACCAGAAGCGGTCTATTGGACACGGTCTATTGGACAAACATGTTTTGCATAATAACAGGCTATATATATATATTCACTCATTATCCCCAGTTAGGTCATGTTCCCAAATACCACTGACAGATGGTACTGTATTCAAATTTATAAAGCACAACTAAAAGACCACTGAATATGATAGGCAGTAGCTGAAAAAACAACTATTTCAGCTGGTTCTATCAATGTCCCTTCTGTACCAATGCACATCTAGAACCTTCCTCTATACAAATCACACAAGAGCGTACCAGAACAAAAGAGTCGCCCCTTGCCTGATTATCATCGTGCGTAAACAAGTCATTAGTTATGCCTCAATTCTCCACTACAAATTACTTTAACATGTCATCATGCACATTATAAAGATAACCACTTTACGATACCACATTTTTTGTTTTAATATAGAAAATAAGAAATGCATAAAAAAACATTATTTTGCGTAATCATATCCCTGTCATTTCCAACTTTAAAAAAAAAAGAGAGGGATCAGTATAAAACGTATATTATCCTTAACTTATAATAAATGCATCACCATGCAACTATGTCCTTTTCCAAA
Source organism: Echinarachnius parma (assembly GCA_037951105.1). Taxonomy (NCBI): domain Eukaryota; kingdom Metazoa; phylum Echinodermata; class Echinoidea; order Clypeasteroida; family Echinarachniidae; genus Echinarachnius; species Echinarachnius parma. Next base: position 118,315 of record JBAMJV010009139.1, on the reverse strand, counting down.
AAATAAATAAGGAGAACCCCCTCCCTCTTCCCTAAATTTTTTTTTTTTTTAGAATGCATCAATTTATCAACCCAATTTATCTGCTCTTTGCACCCTAGCATTCCAAAACTATTTCTATAGAACTTTCATAACTAAGTAGGTTCAATATTAATTGCTTTTCACTAAAAATAAATGTATCATAATAAAAAGTATGTCCTTTTACCTAAGTGAATGTGAATACCCCAAGAGACAAACATGTATATAACACGCGCGCCAAAAAAAACAAAAAAAACACATACAAAAAATATGAATATATTTGCACTTCTATATTCCAATTACCCATATGAATCAATTATTTAACCTTTCTTCATAACTTCCACAGTAAATAGAAGTGAATTAATCTGCCCTTTTTTCACTATTTTCGCTTATTCCCTATCCCCCTTAATTAATTAGCCTCTCTCTTATTTGGTTTGTACTGTACAATACATTTTAAAAAAAATAAATAAATAAATAAAAATAAAAATTTAAACTAATACACGCCAAAAATAAGTTGCCATTCCTCGATATAGAGGGGGAGAGAGAGAGAGAAAGTAATAATTCATAACATTACTTTGAAGTGTACTTTCATTCCAATAAATTGGATTAAATTTCCTCTCTTTCCTTTCTTTTTTTTTTCTCCCACGCTTTTACCCTGTTCTATTTTTTCCATTTATTTAAACATTTTATTAAAATAAAATTATACAAAATAATAATTCACACCCCTTAAGAGAGAGAAAAGGTTCTACTTTAATAACTTTCATTTCAACTCTAAAATACCAGTTGACCCAAATAAGGGATGTGGGTCAAATTATAATCAATATACCAGATTAATCCACACACCTTGACTTGCAATTCCAAATATTCTATTTCAACACCAAACACATCCCTGTATAAGGCATGTTAAGGCATAGGCATAATTAACACACATTCAATTTTAAATTATGAAATATAATTTCAAATTCCTTTAATACCCCATTTTTGCATTGTAATTTAAGAAACAAATGTGAACCAAAACAAAAATCCCTGGAAAACCCAAATTCAATAAATGTTTGTGTTTGTTCAATATGCTCAGTGTGCCCTACATTCCCTTAAATGTGCAAAAAAATGAGTGTGGTTCAGATACATGTAGATAACCACAATATCATCAAATACATACAAATATTTCAGCTCAACAAATATATATATATCAATATCATTGACATCTCATATATATCCTTATTGAATAAAGAAATATTATAAAATAACTTTACACCTTATATCCATTTTAATGGCGTAGTCATTTATGTTTGCTTGAATTAAACATTCATTTCAAGATATCTGCATCTAGCGTCAGATATTGTCATTATAGACTAGTTCATGCAAATATTTAAAGTTTTCTCATTTCCTCCATAATGTTTCTTCATCTGGGCTTTTTCGGTTCCACAACTTTATAAGAGTCTATTGTACTAATAAAGTCAGTTTATTTCAGTTTTCTATTTTCTGTCAGACTACTGTTGTCATTTGTTTTTGTTTAAAGTATTTCTCATTGCTCCTTTAAGTATATTATGCGTGTATTAGTGCTCCTCTTCCTTTCCAACTGAGTGAAGATTACGTTTCTTTACCTCCAAAGTAATCTTCTCTTTTGATATGAAAAAAAAAATCTAAACGAAAATGAGCTGCTATATTCACCTATTCTTTGTCGTTATTCCTGCTGTCTTCTGGATAGCAGGGTTTCCAAGAATTCATCTTGCTTCTGCCTTGGAAGATGCTTCCCATCTACCATCAACTTCGCTGGCTCTTGGCGGGAGAAGTGCGCTTTCATTCCTGCATTCCTGGCTTCCTTCAGAACCCTCATCTGCATCTTTCTTTCTCTCATCACTCTCATAGGTAGGTCATCAGATATTGCCATCCTTGTGCCCTTCAGCTTGTGCGCGCTTTCCAGAATTTTCATTTTTATCTTGAAATCGTAGAACTCTGGCTTTTATCGGCCTAGGTCTTGATGGCGCTGGTACTCGGTGACATCGCTGGAATTCGATCGCATCGACGGCTTCCTCGTTCATGTGAAGGCTGCTCTTCAGGAAGGCGTTGACCACCTCCGTTGTAACTTCCCCATCTGCCTCTGGTATGCCGTAGAACACCATATTCTCCCGTGCGACATAAAGCTGGAGCCTTTCCAGCTCGCCATGTAGCTCTTGATTCTGCTTTTTCATTTAATTTTCCAATTTGGGTATTGTTTCTGTCTTCATCTTCTCCACCTCCGCCCCGGTAAACTTAAGCGAGTCAATTATGTCATTAATTTTCTCGTCCATGTCCTGGATTCGGGCACCTGCCCCTCTGATTTCCGCACGAAGACCATTCTCTATTGTATTAAAACTTTCCAGCAAAACGCGTGATTGTCTCTCTATCAACTTTTCAACAGAGTCCGTTCCTGATTTTGTTGCTGACGTTGTTGATCCTTTCGTAGGACTAACTCTTGGGCGTTTCCCTTCGCGATGTGTAGCCATGTTTGTATGCTTAAACGAAGTAAAGTCACTATATAGTAACCACACAACACTTGACAGCGTCACACGGGAAAGTTCGGGGAGGCGTGATAACAAGAGTCCGTACCTTGTGTCTGAATTGTATTTCGCGCCAAGATCTGCACTGAATTGTATTCTAAATAATGGTGTGCGGGGAGCTTGACGGAATACGCGTGCTCACTCGACGATGGTCATGGCACACACACAAACACACACACACGCACACACAATGACGATGGTCATGGCACACATGACGATGGTCATGGCACACACACAAACACACACACACGCACACACACCCTATTTCATTTTCGGATTAACGAACCCTTATTCATTTTCGGAATAACGAACCTTCGGAATAACGAACCCGATTTCTTTTTAGGAATAGCGAACCTTCGGAATAACGAACCTTCGGAATAAAGAACCTTCGGAATAACGAACCTTCGGAATAACGAACCCGATTTCATTTTAGGAATAGCGAACCTTCGGAATAACGAACCTTCGGAATAACGAACCTTCGGAATAACGAACCTTCGGAATAACGAACCTTCGGGATAACGAACCTTCGGAATAATGCAACAAATGTTCGGATTAACGAACCCTATTTCATTTTCGGATTAACGAACACTCAGGTATAGGAAATTTGCGTGTTCGGAATAACGAACCTTCGGAATAACGAACCTTCGGAATAACGAACCTTCGGATTAACGAACCGCACCCGTAAAATTAACTACTGTATGGGTACTTAAAGGGACTAAGTAACATTGTCCATATCTTCAAAACCTACTTGGAACTTTAGTGGTTCTAAAATTCATATTCATTATTAACAATAAAAGCACGGGACAGGTTTCGTTTTTTCAAATTTCCATTTCGTTCAAAAGATATTTACGATTTTTCAAAAGTAATATCTAAGACTTCAATCATTTTATAATGATATCATTGTAAGATTATGATAGTTTCATAAACAGGAAACACTTGAAAGGAAAAGTGGTGTCAGATTGTATCCTCTACTTCGTATTAAATCTATTTGCAATCATTAAAAAGCGCTCCAAAATGCTTACACTTCAATCATAACTATCTCCGTAACAAGAAGACGATTACAACAAAAAACATTCCAGTATTCTGATACTATAAGCCAAACATCAATGTACAAGAGAACTGTAAAAGCTCCATGTGATTTGTTTTGAGTTTGTCCAAGTGCATTGATCACTTTAAGGGGCCCATAGGGTAAGAATGCTATACCCCCACCCCCCCCCCCCCCTTCATACACACACATACACATACTGTCTTGCCTACAAATTTTATGCGACATTGGCACGATTTATATGGTGTTCCCTTATGCTTTCATAATATAACATATTATTTATTGCAAATGGGACAACCGTGGGAAAATTGTTGTTTGTCTTCCATTGTAAGTTTTCCAATAGAAATGACACACAAAATATACGCAACCATATTATAGGTTTCGTTTGCTCCTATTATCAATTTTAATGACACAATCGCGAAATTGAGCGGGAAAATCTATACTACAAAGCCACCTCTATATACTGCAACCAAACTCCCGAAAAACTAATGAACGCCTTAAAGATACTGTACACATTTTGCAAGCTAAAATTTAAAAAAAGATCATTGTCCTATATGAAAGACAATACAATTTTAGAGCTAGCCTGAAAAGATTAGAGCATGACCATTTTATTTAAGTGTTATTATATTGATATAATACAGGGTCGCTGGGACTCGATAATTAGTCTAACTGAATGCAGACCCTTGATTGTGTTCCCTGTGTACAAAGCAAATATCACATTAATTTTGGTAAAGTAACAAATCGTACGATGCATTTTTTGTTTTTACTCCGCGTTAAGCAAAATGTTGACATCGTACGGCGATGAAAAATGCAACGGCGACCGTACGATAGCCACGGCACCCTTGCGGGCGCCGCAAGATTCCCGCAAGATTTCACCTAAAAGTGGCATCGTACGGGTGTCGTAACCCAAATCGGACCATTTGTGAACGTAGCATAAGTGGACCTATCAAATCACAAAACCCAAAAAAAAATTATTAACCCTTATTTTTGAAGATATAGCAGCATAGGTAGTATGTTTTTGATATCCATTAACAAATCTTAAAGGGATGCCTGTAAAGTGTCTAACTCCACGAACATTACTTGGAGCTTCCTCGTTTCTCGTCTACCGTGTGGTTTTTAGCTTATGGTAAGAGAATAATAAAACAGGGTTAGATTTTTTTTTCAAATGCCCCTTCCGTGTGTATGTATGATTTCTATAAAATATATTTCGAACATAAATGAAGGGTTAACATATTATATGTTGATACAAAGAATTTAAATTTAAATAGATATATGTTAAATAACATGGGCGTAGATACTTACTATACCTATTCATCAGCGGGGGGGGGGGGGGGTGAATGAAGATATCATCCCCCCTGATGAATGACAGATCTACGCCCGTGTTATACAGGGTGGCCCACAAATAACGGAACGGGGTACTTGCCATACTAAAGACTCATGATGCCCGCCATACTGAATCGAGTAACGATCAACCGTGCGCCATTGTGAGTGTGCGTTCAACTGTGTATAGAGAAGAAGGGGTGCTAACAATGGCGCACGCATTGCACGTTACTAGTTGATATGACGGGCATCATGTGTCTTCATTATAGCAAGCACCCAGTTCCGTTATTTCTGGGCCACCCTGTATACAACATCTTTGGGGATAATGTGCACCCTGCCGCTCAAACGGCAGAGTGTAAAGCCCGGCGCAGACAGAGCCGACTCGACCCGATCCGACTGGTTTCAATCAGGCTAGAGTCGGGCCCGGTTTGTCGGAGCCGATTCATCGTGTTGAATCAGCCCCGACTGGCATCCGACTGTCTCTCGACTGGCAAAATGTATGTCACGACGCACTGAAAAATGAGCCGATCCGAATGAAAACCAGTCGGATCGGGTCGAGTCGGCTTTGTCTGCAGATTGAAGGCTTACGGCGCATGGTTGATTTGATATGCATAAGGGGGTATTGTATTATGCATCATAACTGATCCCATACATATTGCATGGAGGGATCTTGTTTACAAAATATATCGATTGTGTATGTATGTTTGTCATGGATTGTAAACCTGAGTTTTGAAATCTGAAATCTCTCTTTTGTATAATTATAATGCTAAATATATCTTAGTTCCTGCTTGAAATATCGAACATTAACATTGTTTCTAAGTCAATTAGTACTTAATGGGTTACGGGTTCAATTTGGTTTGGTTTGGAGAAACATTATGTGTTATTTATGACTTTCTGTAATTTTCTACTGACCTGCCTCTATTATGTAGTTATCAATGTATTACAATCCGTATTCACATACAAGGACAGCAATTAGCACAAAATGGCAATTGAATTAGCACGTACGATAAATCGGTTCAAAGTTAGGAATCATATAAAAGCAAAGAAAAAAAAGAAGAAATTGAATTAAAATGGTGAACACAACATGGACAAACTTAATGGAAAATTTAAATAAAGATCAAATAAAATGAAAACGTAATGACAGGATAGCTACACATGACTATACCCAGTGAATTACTGAATTAATGGAGAAAAGTTACCGATAAACATGAAGTTATAATTTGGGAGTAAGTTCGATCATTACATGATGCATACATGATACAATAAACACAAATGCAAATGATATTTTAAATCAGTCAGATCAGTAAGTGTTTCTCCATCAATGTTACTCCGCCATTTAAATGTTACTTTTTAAATACTTCCTGTAATGTTGTTCTAATAATTCGCGACTTGTTGGTCTTAGTGAAACAATGTACACCGTGTGTACAACAATTAGGCAGCTCTCACGTACAATCATTGCATCCATGTTGCCAAAAGAAGCATGGAACAGGTTTCGGTTTTCCACATGTCTCTTTTGTTATAAAGATGTTTATGAGTGAAAGTGTTCGGATTTTAAAAATCTGCATGGGAGAATGCCAACCATGTACATGGTTTGTGCAATGAATGAGCAAATATCACTTTGCATTTCGCCCATTCATTTACCATTTAATTTTCCCAGATCACACAATGAACATATCGGATCATGGAAATGCATATGTTATCATCTCTTCCGTCGGTTGTTGCACATGTCAGCAAAGGTGTTTCATTAATTAAATGAGAACGGTTATTTTAATGTCCTGTTTCACGTTGTTACCTTGATGTGTGTATGTGCTTACCTTGCTGTTATGTTTATAGATATTAGTTCGCAGCACTTGCAAACGTTCTCTCATACATCGCTGCTCTACCGACGACTTTCCTCTCGAGAAATTAGTATTTTTATTAATACTCAGAGTTCACTATGTAGTTCGTACATTATATTTGTACATAACGTTCTACTTCCCCAAATAACTTTTTCAAGCAATGAAAAGGGTGTTGAGGAAAATTTGGCCTAAATATAAGTCATCGAAAAGTACACAAGGGCCCCGTTACAGAAACTTTTGAGTGTAAGCTAGCGACGGGGTTACCCCCCCCCCCCCCCCCCCCCTTCAATAAATTGAAGAAAAAAACAACACATAACATAAACTAGAAAATAACAAGGAACACATACAGACAGTTCCCTCCGCGTGGAGAGAACCACGATTTACTCGTGAAAATAGTTTCTAAACTCCCTTAAAGAGGTAGTTCAGTTTTGGTAGAGAGGGCGCTGTACAACTCAATTTGTTTGTGAGGTAATGAAAAACTGAGTGTCGAATTTTAAAGGACATGCAATTATAAAGGCAGAATAAACTTTATTTGGTCAAAATCGGTTCAGAAATGGCTAAAATATCAATAAATATATCCGATCGTAATACATTTTGGCCCAAATTTATTCGATGATTGGAACAAAAATAAAAATGCTTAAACCTTTTCAAATTTTTTTTAAATAGTAGTTGTTGATGATCTCTCTATTTAACAATTATTTCAACAAAACATCACATGCATAACTTTGTATGAAAAATGGTTGAAACCGATACTTTTTAGAGAGCGCCCTCATGTGTTTTAATGGCTCTCTTTTTTAATGATAACAGGCTTTTTACTTAGTCGTTTGTCATTTTGTACTACCTTTCGAGCATGGTGGAGTTATAATTATTAGTTTGTAATGTTACTGTGCAGGTTTTGGTTACTGAAGTTCAGCATTACCAAAACTGGACTACCCCTTTAAAACCTATCTTTAACAGAAAAGGCTAGATAATTTTGTCTTCTCATGTTAAAGTATACGCTTTGACATCTCTGAAGTAAAACAAAAACACACTAATGAGCTATGTCATAATATTCTTATATGCAAGTGGCATTGAAATTTCTTGTGAATTTGTACCAACATAATCTGCCAGAAAAACAGAGGTTAACATAAATCACACTTAACTACAACAAACATATAGGGATATACCTATTTGAGGCATAGTTACCATCATCATAAACTAACTTTGTTATGTATTATATGATGATATGGAACAATGTAAATATGTATTCACTTACCTAATAGACATTATTACACTTCCATCGCTGAATCAGTAATTCAAACTCCAGCATAAAACACCAGTATACACACGATGCCGTTCAAACACAACACAAACTAAAAACAAGAGAAAATTGACAGTTTAGCGGTTCCAGCTATGTAAAATAGAAGTGATCAATATTATGATTAGTTTGCCATAATCATACGTCCATGATGATTTGCGAATATAACTGAACAGATGTTAATCATAAGGTTTAAGAGCGAATACGTATCAGATATGGTTGAGTACAGTAAATATAAATGCGCAGTGGTCGATGGTGCTGATTACCAAGAAGATCAGCTTAATCCGATGGAAAAAGTTATCGCGAATATATTGCATATTGTGTCTCAGCAAAAAGCTTAAAAGTTGTATGAAATATTATTTATGCACACCGGCTAAGGATGTGCCCATAGACGGGTCCAATAAAAACGCTGATGTGGGTACGCAGACAAAAACAAGTCATGTCTGCAACGGGACGCCATAACCGCTTTGGAGTTTGGACCCATGGACCATGAATTTGATCGTTTGTAATATCCGATAATTGAATGTCGTGAAATAAAATGTACAGTAGATCCAATCAAAACGTGAAATAAAATGTAGAGTAGATCAACTAAAAACGTAAAATTGGGTTGTATTTAAAGTGTGTAAAGAGTGAGCTGATTATTAAGATTGTCTACTCTTTGTTTGTTATCAAGTTTATCGAAACGGGAATAGATTTCTTTATCGATGTGTATTATGCAATAGTTATGCGTCAGGTGGCCCATAACTGATTTGAAAATATACTTCAAAAATATAAAACACACGTAATATGTCAGTACAAATTTCATTACATCATACCTCGAAAGTTGGTATTTGTCTTAAATATTGTAGTATACAGACGGGGCTTGTAAATCAGGATCCCGGGGTCTTTGCCATGTTTGCTGTTAGAATTTAGTGGGTATCTCGATTAGGTGGAAGCTTTGCGGTTGAGTGGGGAGGCCTTTTGTCTTACAATATGAGGGTCAGCTCATTGGTTAGAAACACATTTTACCTGGCATATTTGCCCTTTAGCAAGGCACTTAATCATAATTGCTACTCTCCTCCCACTTGTAATAAATGGGTCCTCGGTAGGATTGAGGATGTTTGTTCAAGCATATGTGCACTTTCAATGTAGCGATGGCTGGAATGAGTGCTGGATTGAGGGATTGAGTGTGGGTGTGTACATCCAGTGACAGGGATAATAACAGCCGCATGTTATGATGGGAGAACATTGCAATGAATAGGCTATAACCTGATGAGTAAAAAAAAACGAGTTAGAAATAGTAGTAGCGATACAATTAATAGAAGACATGGTAGAAGTAGTATTCATGGGTAACAAACCGCTTGGTTTACTTGACAGATTCAAACTTTCAGTTGCGTAGAATGCTTTCGACTAACTGTATAATGAAAGTATAGGGATGCACATTATATGTACGTCCAATGGTTCCCGTTTTTTGTTATTGTTTGAATGCATTTCTGTTTGTTTTCAAACTGTTGTCAAGGAGCACATATAGACCGGCAGCCCAGAGGTCTTTTGTGCATCGAAAAGCGTACTGATTGTTGAACATAATTATGAATATTTAGAGGAGAATGTAACCAAACCAAAAATATGAGTCTCCTGGGCTGTACCCGGTGGTAAAGGGGTCATTTGCGCCTCCAAAGTTTGGCCCCTGGGGTTTGTGCGATGGTTCTTTTTTGTTGCGAAGTACCGTGTCTAACATCGCTAACTGCGGGGTAAGCGAGACAATTACAAAATGATCAGTGGTCCGTATCAGGCCTTCTTCGGAACATTTTACGTTGGCCGTTTTAAAAGACGAAATACACGTCGATGAATTGGGGATTATACCCAAAACCTCTTGCAACTGAACAAATGTGTCTTACATTTTACAGAATATATAGTGGATACAAATGTCATCCGTTAAATTACCCTGCAGATGCCTCTGAATATTGATAATCGACTCTCCAAAGTTATGTTTTAAAGAGCGGAGCTTCCACATTTCCCTACGTCATGTACGTAGAGTGAAAAAAATCGCTGCACAAAGTTAGACAAAGGGCAATTATATGTGTGTATTGGCATCCCAGGGGCGGATCTAGCTTTTCGCTAAGGGGGGGGGGGGGGTTGACCCAATGACGATCTAGCTTTTTGCTAAGGGAGGGGTTTGACCCAATGACGATGCGGAGCATCGTCCATGAGCCGCGAAGCTGCGAATTTGTTTTATATTTTGAACCCCCGTAAGTGAGTTTGTTTTCCCTTTTTTTCCTCACTTTTTTCACTGATACATTTTCACTTGGCAGGGTGGGGGGGGGGGGGGGGGGTTAAACCCCCTAAACCCCCCTAGATCCGCCACTGCATCCAAGCTGCATGTAGAGGCCAATACTGTATACACTGGTCCAGTTCACAGTTACGTTTTACGCATGTGAGAAAGTGAGAAAGACGTGCATTCATCGAATTGAAAGGACTAACAAATGCTGAATGGTTACTTGTTATTCTTGTTACATCGAATATAAATTCCTTGATGCGATGGTTGTAAAATTGTTCTCATGAAAGAGAACAAAAGATATGTCCATGACAACAGTGGCGTAGACAGGTTCTTACACCTGGGGGGGATGATTTGCCGTTCACCGGACCAATACCAATTTGTGCGCGCCCGAGACCGCCTGCCAAATTTGTTCAAGACAAAGGAAATTGCTTGAAAGTCCTCTCAGTGGGGGGGGGGGGGGGGGGGGGGGGGGGATTGGGGATTAGATGTTAAGATGGTCGTGACCAGGCGGGCCGGAAGCAGTTTTGGATTGGGGGTGCAAAACCTATGGGGGCTCACGATTTGTGTGTGTAGGAGCTCATGCCTCACCACACTCACAGTGCTGCCAACTTTGAGCCAGATGTGAGAGCGAGACATTGCAAGGAGCGAAGCGACCAAGCCCGAGGGAGCGAAGTGACTGAGCGGGGGGAGGGGGTGTCCCCCACCCCACGGTAGGGAGCTTTTGCATTTTTGGACTTGACATTGTGCAATCTGGTGCTTACCTAGATAGGAAATTCGGGCTTAACATTGACTGTATCTGGGAAAGCGTGTTATGATTTGATCGACCAGAAATGTTATTATGTTAAATATATTTTCAAGAAGAAAACAAATAATTGACGCACTGATACATATGCTCCCCAACACAGGGAGCGAAGTGACTGAGCGGGGGGGGGGGGGGGGGGGGGAGGCGGGGGTGTCCCCCCTCCCACGGTAGGGAGCTTTTGCTTTTTTGGACTTGAAATTGCAATCTGGTGCTTACCTAGATATGAATTATTCGGGCTTAACATTGACTGTATCTGGGAAAGCGTGTTATGATTTGATCGACCAGAAATTTTAAATATATTTTCACGAAGAAAACAAATAATTGACACACTAATAAATATGCACCCCAATACACACACAAATATTGTATTTATATTTAGCGTCATACACAGTTCCAACATCACCATATGCCACATAAACACATATGTGATTACAAATTAAGTATACATTTATCATATTACTGATTGCGATCATGATAGTGATATAATATATTACTTGACGGAAAAGATAAATATATCTATGAAAGTGTTTGCCACTATTGTTAAGTATGATTCTTTTATCGATACAATCATGAATTATATAATACATGTTTATGCTTTGTATAGTAAGGGTGCATGAAAATGATTATTATTGTAGATTAAATTGTTTGCCTATATTTTATTAGGCATTTGGCGGTTGCAGTACCGATTTGATGAAAACGTAGTACAGTGTTCCCACTTATTCTCATATACCAGCCCTTTATCATGTTTATTAGATTAGTAATAACATTCAAATTAGATATGAAGATATTTGCCTATACATTGTAAAACTTGATATACATAAGTGTCGTATGGATTTAATGACAATATACCAGTTAGAAAAACAACATGGGTTTTTTTTTTATAATTCCTTAATCATATTATTGTAATTTAGAATAAGTTGTATACCTTTATTTTCTTGGGCCTGATACAGTAGTATAGATTAACTAAGTATACTGATCTTGTTTAAACAACAATACCTAGACATTCGTTAAAGAATATTATTCAGTTATTTGTAGATACCTTAATCAAATTATTTTTAGATGAAGTGTATGCCTACATTTTCTATAAATATATATTTGCTATAATTCCTATATTTTCAAGTTGTTCCTGGTAATGTTTCTAATTTTGTTGTCACAAACCAAAAATGGTTTTGGTATTTCTTCTCGGGTTTGAGATGATATATTCTAGATGCTAATACAATTTGTATTTACAATATATAAATAGCGTTGTTTATCATAGTGGACATTTTATGAGTTCCATGTTGATTAAATTAATGAGTAGTTTAATCATGTACTTAGCCAAAGATGTGATAATCATGAGATACTCATACCCATGTTTAGAAGGTTAGTTTCATTTCTAATAACAATAATACATCATAGAGTTGTATTATCATATTGAATCGCATAGCGGACTCCATAATCTGCAATACCATTACGCTGATTTAGTAACGAAAATTTAATTCAAAGGTACGGTTACGTTTGATTGGAGCGCAACTAAAGATATATTCTCATCATAGAAATGTGTTATTTGCCTTTTTAGAGTTGGATGCTCTTGACAAAGAATACTTGTGTAGTAAAGAAATACTCCCCAATTTTGTCACGGTACATGGTTATCATGAATTGGTACTAACCTCAATTGAAAACTGACACAATAGTTGTATTCTTACGGAGTAATAAAAGCCTGAATTATGTATTCAAATCGAAAATAATAATCTGAACTCTCGACTGAAATCGTTTAGCGTCATACACAGTTCCAACATCACCATATGCCATATTACGTATGATCCAACAACATAGCCTATTGCCTATAATGAGTCCCGAGGGGCGAAGCTACCGAGGGCTGGGGCAGAGCCAAATAGGGAGGGTTTGGGAAGGGTATCCCCCTCCCACGGAGAAGATTTTGCATTTATATATGTACTTGAAATTATGCAATTTGGTGCATGTCACACAAGCAGTCAGAGCAATGCCAGCCTACACTGGAACTACGTGGCCCGGTATACAGAATAAAATACTCACCCCATACCATACGCAAGTTACACAACAAACTGAGATAGTCTGTTCGCGCGCGAAGCGCGCAGCGAAAATTGAAAGTGGATGATTGTATACATTACTTTTTGAACGTTAGAATTAACAAGTCTTAGCTCATGCAACTAATGTTTTCTTTCCCACTCGTATACAGATTACAGATACACACACACAAAATATATCCTTCCCTAAAACCTGGGGGGATGATTGTACATGTCATCCCCCCCCCACCTTGTGAGGTGGGGGGGATGCATACCCCTCATCCCCCCCGTTGTCTACGCCCCTGAATATCTTGACAATGAAGAGATACTGTTGGATATGGTGTCAGACAAAAGCTTGTTTAATTATCTTTCTAATGACACCTCACTTGGAATGATTATGAATGCCGGATAGGTACAATTTAGGTGAATATTGGGGAGGATAGACAGCAAAATGTAAACAAAATGCATTTGATTGTGTGAAATTGAAGTCGTTGCATCCAAAAACGACTTTTAGTGGGGATATTGTACTTTACATTATCATTATGCAATTCAACATCATGTTGAAGCGTGTTAATTTGTCAATAAAATAATGCCCCATTCATAGTGGTTATGTGATTGAGGTGTGTGAAGTACCTCTAAATGTATGGGGCCCAAAATGACACGTTGAAAGGTCGACGTTCTACCGTTTGATATTTCTGTTTTGTTTTCAATTATATTTATTTTCTTCATTGCTTTTTACAAACAATTGCAAAATAACAATAACAAATAATAACAAAATCAGTACATACAATAATCTGCATGTTAACATAATTATATAGAATGTTTTTTTTTTTCAATGATATTTATGTTCTCCATTGCTTTTTACAAACAATAAAAAAATCAGTACATAAAATAATCTGCATGTTAACATAGTTATAGTGAATATGATTTGACATTCACATCTAAATACAAATGAACTTTTACTATTTACATCAAATAATGCATGAAACATGCATGCATGAAGAAAGCATGAACATAAAAAAGGGGAAATAGGAGAAAAACCATTCTCCCCCCCCCCCCCAAAAAAAAACAAAAAAAACCCAACAACAACAACAACACCCATACAGGCACTTACATACACACATACACACGCGTTCACATACACCCACACACACATCCACTGAAAACATGCCTACATCTTGTGAGAATCTCGACCATTATATCAACCATGTTCATTTCATTGCTTCTATTCGCCTTCACTATTTTATTCTGCACGAAGCTATTCTAAATTGTCCCACTTTCTAAAATGATATGTTAGTATCCCTCGGTCCCCAGCAAATTTGTTCTCCTCCTTTCTATTTTCTAATAATCTTTTCTTAATCTCCAAAGGAGTTGGTGGTTTATTTTTATTTTTACTATCTATAAATATCATATATTTTATCAAAATTATTATATGATATAATAACTGTTCCTTCCCTATGTTTAACTCAATTATCCCTACATGGATACCTGTCCAATTTATATTTGTAATCTCTACTAAATTAAATAAATTCCCACACTCTTCCCAAATTGGTTTTACTTTCTCACAAATACAAAATAAATGCTCGTAAGTTTCTTCATATTTACCACAAAAAGAACATAAATTACTATTAACCATTTTAAATGTATATAAATGTAATTTAGTATATATAATATTATAAAGCATTTTAAATTGAAATTCTCGAAGCTTACTATTCAAAGTGCAATTTCTAAGTCTTACAAATATTGATTGTATATCTTCCCCATTAATATTATAAATCTGCTCTAAATTTCGTTCTGCATATGATTTTTCTACTCTTTTATTTAACAAAAATGCATATATAATTTTTGAAGTAATTTGATCTAACAAATATACCCTTTCAAAAATTAAAAAGTCCATATCTAATTCCCTATCTATATTTGAGTGAATATTTGTATTTAAAATTGTTTCCATGAAGGGGGAATGCCAAGAAAAATACGTTGAATTTTAGTAATTTCTAAAGTATTCAGACAATGGTTGAATAAGTGCTATTGAAGTGTATTAGTGCATGATGTCCGCCGAAACCTAATAATGGCGGCCTCCCGTGTTCGCGTAAAATAGTGGTAATTCCTATAGAGTTTTCACATTTTTCTTCCAAAGCAGAAATCTGAGTCGGAGTAATGTTACATATAATAGACAGGAATATTACGATATATAAAGTAGTATTAACTCTTTTCTTGTGTTGCATTGCCCTTGAAGCTGAAAATCATATGAATTGCCAATACACATGATGTTGCGTAATCGATTACCCCGTACGGTATGGCTCACATTGTCTTCCTTATCAAAGGGAGAGCAGTCATGCGGTTCTTATGTACAGCTAATTCTACGGCAGGCCGTGGGGCGAGAATGTCTCAGTGTTCCGAGGATCGCTGGAGACGAAAAAGTAGCAAATTTAGGAAATGACATTGCCTCAGAAAAATGGCCCTATGATCCAAACGCCTTACCCAAAATCAATGCTTATGATATCATTTTGTTGGAAAAGAATGTTCTACCCAATCAAACAAAAAACAATGACATTTGGTCGATGATGTTGATGAAATTAACGATCGTAGGTGTTGCGTTCTTTCTGGGCCACCCTGTATAATAAATCCCATGAAGAGACGGTTATTCCTGTCTAGGCATGAGCATGCCTACAAGTAAATGTGTTTTAATGTTTATATAAATTTGCATAATTGTAAGGAAGTTCATTATTGTAACATAAGCGTTATGAAAAGTAAAACAAACGTTGGAAAACAATCTCTATCATATTCAGGTCACCACATTTGTGGAACCAACTACCGATGAATTCAAGGGAAAAGGATAGACGGAAAAGATTTTGCCAAGCACTAAAACAATTTGTAGCGAGTATATCTAAATAAATATGCATTTATTTTTTATTTGCCTATTTATTATTATTATTGATATTGTATATATATAATAAAAAAAAAAAACTTTTTTGAAGAGAAAGAAACCGGTCGAAGGTAATTGAATAAAGACTTAACCAAGGAATTCTAGCGTGTTTCCGAGTTAATTTTATTGACTTTTTTTTATATATAATTATGTATATTGTTATACAGAGTGTCTAAAAGGTTGAACGATCGTTACGATCGTTAAATTCTTCGACACTATCGACCAAATGTCATTATTCTTTTATTTCATTGGATAGAACATTCTTTTTCCAACAAAATGATACCATGAACATGGATTTTGGGTAAGGCGTTTGGATGCTAGGGCCATTTTTCTAAGGCAATGCCGTTTCCAAAATTTGCTACTTTTTCGTCTCCAGCGATCCGCTGAGCACTGAGGCATTCTTTCCTCACGGCCTGCCATACAATTCGCTGGACAAAAGAATCGCATGGCTACCCTCCCTTTTATAAGGAAGGCAATGAGCCGTACTATAACTGGTTCTTTTACAATTCGCTGGACAAAAGAACCGCAAAAGAACCAGTTAATCAACTGATAATCATGATAATGTAGAGCAGCATGATTGAAGCAATAGATATAACCGTACATAAAACAACGAAACAACAAATATATGAATTCAATGATTTTGTTACAATATTATATTATTATCATCCTTCTTTGCATACAAACAATTATAAAGAAATCAGTAATTAAAGGAATAGTTCAGTTCTGGTATAGAGGGCGCTGCACGAAGTAATTTTGTTTGCGAGGTAATGAAAAACTGAGTGTAAAAATAGAAAGAGAATACAATTTTAATGGCAGAATAAACTTTATATGATCAAACTTGGTTTAGAAATGGCTGAAATATCAATAAATATATCCGATCGGAATAAATCTGGGCCCCATATTTATTCAATGATTTATTTAAACAAGTTAAAGTGATCTAGTAACTTTGTTGGCAACTGCAAAAAGGGATGAGTGATTAATCAAATGGGTATTGGGGTGATCAAATATGTCCACAAAAAATGTGTGAAAATTTCACGTTAATTGGATGTTTTTTTTGCTGAGATATGAGCAAAAATGCAAAGTGATATTCACTTACTCATTGTACTTACTTTGTACACAGCATGACATTATCCCGTAGACAATTTCATATCTGAACACTTCAATCGTAAATATATCTTTTGAACGAAGTGGAAATTTGAAAAACCGAAACCTGTCCCGTGCTTTATTGTTCTTAACATCATAACTTATCATATTCATATTAATAATATGAATATGATAAGGTATGAGAGAACCACTAGAGTTCCATCAAGTAAGTTTTGAGGATTTGGACAATGTGACTAAGTCCCTTTAAGAATGCCTACACTTTTCAAAAAATTTAAAAAGAGGTTTTTAAATAGTTGGTGATGATCTCTCTATCTAATCATTATTTCAACAAACCATCACATGCATAATTTGGTATGAAAAATGGTTGAAACCAATGCTTTTTTTTAGAGAGCGCCCTCTTGTGTTTTAATGGCTCTTTTTGAATGATAACAGGCTTTTTATTAAGTCGTTTGTAATTTTCTATAGCTTTCGAGCATGCATGTAGTATAACTAGTAGTTTGTAGTGTCATTGTGCAGGTTTAAGTTACTAAAGCTCAGCCTTACCAAAACTGTTCTACCCATTTAAAGTAATCTACACATTCGCATAAATACAAGTTTTCTTTTACATCAAATGGAGAGCTCGTTTTCAAAAGAGGTTAGGTCCATTTTCCATTAAAATTCATTTTTTAAGCTTAATATATAGGTTTTGAGCAGCTCTATCCGGTAAAGCTAACAGAAAACTCAAATTCATACTAGAAAGTTGTTAAAATTTACAAAGAAAATGCAGTGTTTTTTTCAAAAGAGGTTAGGTCCAACACAGTTTGTTTCCCAAAAAGGTTAGGTCCAAACAAAATTTAAAAAATAAATTCATAAAAAAAAAACAGAAAATGCTGGGATTTTTGTAAAGAGTTATTTTACAATCCTATTACGATGCTCTTTCATGTAATATAATTGTATATCCTCTCAACATTGCTAACTATGAGAAATAAAAAACCCTCTTTTTCTCAAAACTTACAAAAGTGGACCTAACCATTTTTGGAAACGAACTCTTCAAATGAAGAGCTCCCAACCAAAAGGCGCTAAATCCACTTTCTATCAAATTGCATGTTTTGCACGATTTGAATAGACCTCTCTCATGTGTATCTAAATCACTTAAATTTTCCTCAAAATTGTTTCAGGAAATATGAAAAATATTGATATGAAATTTACCATTTCAACCAAAAGGCGCTAAATCCATTTCAGATTTCAACCAAAAGGCGCTAAATCCACACATTTCTATTCTTTACTCTGATTGGGCAAAACCTGCCAGCATGTTGATATTCGACCAATCAGAAAGCAGGACACAAAGATCATTGTGTAATGATGCGATGTGTATTATTATTGTACCAGTGGTATGTTAGTAAACATTGATGATTAGGTGTGTGTGTGTGTGGTGTGGTGTGGTGTGCGTGTGTGTTTGTGTGTGTGTATTCGTGTGTGTGTTTATGTGTGTGCGTATGTGCGCGAGTGCGTGTGTGTTGGTGTGTGTGTGTGTTTCTGTGTGTGTGTGTGCGCGTGTACATTTGTGTGTGTGCATGTATGTATGTGTGTGCATGTGTGTGTGTGTGTGTGTGTGTGTGTGTGTGTGTGTGTGTGTGTGACTGTGTGTGTGTGCGCGTGCGTGTGCGTGTGTGGTTGTGTCTATATTGTTAATTAATTTTAGGTTGAAATAAAAATATACTGGAATGGGTGTCTGAGGTAGTGTGTGATCGGTGGTTGGGTGGGGATGTGTTTTTTCTTGGGTTATATGGGGGGGGGGGGGGTGGGGGAGGGGGTAAAGGAGCATGTTTTAGTTCCTTTTAGCTTTAGTTATATAACCTCCATTATGTTTATTCCATGAAATCAGGAAATTGAATATACAGTTGATTTGTATTTGTTTATGTGTGCAAGATAACCATTTCTATTTTCGTTCATTATACTATGAATCGTATATATTTTGTTTAGTATGTATATTCAAATGTAAATATTATTGTTGGAGGAATAAAAATCACTTTAAAAAAAAGTGTGCGCGTGACGCAAGTGAGTGCGTGTGAGGGTGGCTGTGTGTGGGTGTGCCTGGAGGTTACGTATACTTTTCTTGTACTAAAAAGCGTTTCATATTCACTTCGAGTCCACGACGGGCCCAGGAAGTTTAGACTCAATAGATACTTGACGAGGATGTATTCCAGATAAGTGTTGTTCCCCGAGTGTTTTGTTCGTCTAATCACAAGTAAACGTACTTTTAACTTGGCATACAGCAATATGGTCACAATTCGTCTCTTTATACCCGCATTTGTTGGCAGTTTGATTTCAAATTACGTTGTTTAAAATTTTGAACAACTAAGATCTGGTTGTTCAAAATTTTAAACAATGTTGTTAGAGGGACCGGCTTAAAAAGCCAAAAATGCTGTTTAAGCCGGTCCCTCTAACAACATTGTTTAGAATTTTGAACAACCAACATCTTGGTTGTTCAAAATTGTAAACAACGTTGTTAGAGGGACCGGTTTAAACAGCGTTTTTGGTTGTTTAAAAAGTTGTTTTTTTTTTTTTTACTGTGAAGAATGTGTGTGTGCGTGTGTGTGCGCTTGTGATTTGTGGGTGGGGACCTACTATGATTCAAGTACAGTTCAGTTAATATTCTTTAATCATTTATACCCTTTTTTTACTATTGTCAGTGAACCTCTCAGTATTGACAGTCAAAATATTTCTGGCAAAAGGCGCTAAATCCATTATTTCTGGCAAAATGCGCTAAATCCAAACAAAAATTAAATATGAACAATTATATAAAATACATGCTGTATGCAGGATTTTTCCAACTAGCATTTTTATATCCTTTAGTGGTTGCTCTTCCACCTGTACTATAGATTTGATGAATAAACAGAGACAAATGTGAGTAATTAAAAAACACTGATTTGCTCGAAATTAACCGGAGTGGATTTAGCGCCTTTTGTTTGAAAGCTCTTCATTTGCAATATAACACACTCAATAAGATAAATGGTCTCTGAAAGTTTGAGCATGATTGTCCAGAAAAAAGAAGAAAAAAAACTAAGGCTCTTTTGAAAGTGACTCAATTTGGCAGCACACTCTGGCAAAGTTGTGGACAACTCCTCATACGTTTTGTACACATATTTTAAATTGTTTCGATTTTCTCAAAGTATATATTTGTTTACCTTTCATTTGAGATCAACATGTGTTTTGTAGAATACACTTTTCCGCAAAATATCATGAAGTTGGGGAATGGAAAAGTGTGACTATATGAAGAAGACTGACAAAATAGGACAATGTGTGTAAAAACATATTGGTTGTAGTCCACAAACATACAAACATATCAGAGTGCGGTGCCAATTTGAGTCCCCCATTTAAATAAATTGACATCTTCAAAGAGTTATAGTTTGCGTGTTTGTTGCCCGAGTGTGTATGCTCTAGCTTTCAGACATTGTTCCTCCTAATCTCTAAGAGAATATGGAAGCGATATTTTGCTTTGGTTTCACTGTCCTTTTATGACGTGTGTAAGGGGCGTGGTTATTATAATAAACAAGGCACGGAATTATTTTGCTGGTATTGTTTATGGGACTAGCTTCTTCGTAGCCGGATGTATCAATATAGCATGGTTGCATTTATCTGTTTAAAGGACCAGCCGACCTGTAAATTTGAGTCTCATGTAGAAATAGCATTCAATACAAGTACATGACTAGTTCAATCATTTAAACAAACGATTTGTCATTATTTATATCACATTTTGTTTTAAATTAAAATTAGGTAACAGGGACATGTCATCTGAAAAGTCACAGTACATAATCTAAACCAAGTACAATTTCAACATCTGAAATGTTTATGTAATATTTTGTATTGTAGATATTGACAATTTAAAGGGATAGTTGAGTTTTTGTTAAGGGGTACAGTCTTGGTCAAACTGAATTTTAGTAACCAAAACCTGCACAATTACATTACAAACTAATAGTTATAACACCACCATGCTCAAAAGGAATAACAAATTACAAATTACTGAGTAAAAAGCCTGTTATCATTCAGAAAGAGCCGTTAAAACTCAAGAGGGCGCTCTCTAAAAACTCATTGGTTTCAACCATTTAAAAAACAACATAGTGCATGTGACGTTTTGTGATAATCAACGACTATTTAAAAACCTCTTTTTTAAATCTTTGAAAAGTGGAAGCATTTTAAAAAAATGTTTAACGGCTGGTTCGAAATTATCGAATAATTGTGGGGCCCCACAAGTATTACATATGCTTATGTTTATGTTATGTTTATGGATATTTTTTAGCCATTTCGGAACCGATTTTGATCAAATAAATTGTATTATGTCATTAAAATTGTATGCTCTTTCAAATTTGACACTCAGTTTTTCATTATCTCACACAAAATTATTTTGTGTAGCGCCCTCTTTACCAAAACGCAACAATCACGTTAAATTGTTGCAGTAATAGTATTACTGACGTTCATAAGAATGTTTATCTGAAAGTAAAGACATTACAAAAAGATGGCTGAAGTGAAATGTGAATGATAGGTTACCAGAAAAGGGAGATTACTCATGAGAAATGATTTTAATTGTTTCTCTACGTTTCTTTGTGTAAACTAGTGTGATCACACTGTGTTATTACAGCAATTTCACAGTGAGCTCAAAGTATATTCATAGTGTGATGAGTGTTCGCACTGTTTTATAAAGAGACTTAGTAACATTGTTCCAAATCCTCAAAATCCATTTGAAATTCTAGCGGTTCCCTTAGGACATGAAAAATAAATGGTTGGATTAGCGTAACCCGCCCGCCCCTAAAAAATACCGGCGCTAATGCACGCCGACCCTAGAGGTTTTTTCAGATTTTTTTTTTTTTTAATGATTAAAAAAATTAAATAAATAAATACAAAATTGTAATAGAATTTGCAATTGCGATGTGTTATGTGTGTGTTTTTGTGTATTTGTGCGAAAAAAAAAAATTTAAAAAATAAAATTAAAAAATCCCTACCGACCTACCCTAAGTTTTGGTTGCCCGTTACTCCAATCAAACAAATTTTGTTTGGCCTTATGCCTTGTTTTATTCGTAATAACAATATACAAGCATGGGACAGGTTTCGGTTTTTCAAATTTCCATTTCGTTCAAATTACATTTTACGATTGCAGTGTTCGGATAATCTTTATGAAATAATCTACGGGACCTTTTTAGCCGTGTACAAAGTAAGTCCAATAAGTGAATATAACTTTGCATGTTCGCTCATTTCTTGGCCAAATAACATCCAAGTAACTTTGAAATGTTCACACATTACTTTCTGGACATATCCTATCACACCACCCATTTTATTAGCCACACGTCACTTTTTGCACTTGTCAACAAAGTTACTAGATCCCTAATTAAACGCTCCAGTGTAATATACAGTAGTATGCGTGTTCACACTGTGGCACGCGTTACAAGTTATTTGAATAAGCACAGTAGTAACCGTCCTGTTTTATGTCCGATTCTAATGTAATATTGACCAAGTATTAGTATAATTCTGTTCATCTGTACAGTAAAGAAAATATGACCTAAAATCACCCTTTAAATATTAAGAATGTGTACATGTTTACTCAAAGGACTATTGGTTTCTCCAATTAAAGGGGTAGTTGAGTTTTGGTATAGAAGGCGCTAACAAAAATATTTGTTTGTGAGATAATGAAAAACTGTGTCAAATTTGAAAGAGCATACAATTTCAATGACGGAATAAAGTTTATTTGATCAAAATCGGTTCAGAAATGGCTGAAATATCAATAAATATAGCCATTTGTAATAAGTGTGGGGCCCCACAATTATTCAATAATTTTGAACCAGCCGTTAATTATTTTTTTTAATGCTTCCTCTTTTCAAAAAAGTTTGACCAAAAACTGTACTCTCTCTACCAAAACTCATCTATCACTTTAAGTAAAGTGTAAGCTTTGTTTCATTATTGTTTTTAAAATGTTGATGACAGTTAAAAGCCCATACTACGTACACTGTTGGTCATAAAGTTGGAATATTTCTTGTAGATCCAATTACATTCTTTTTCTCTATTTTTTGCGCCTAATGAGCTATTTTAGACATAAAATAATGATCTGATAATGTTTTCAAACTAACAATGTACACTAATTGGTTGCATGAATTTGCAAAAATAATTAGTTTAGCCTTTTGCTTTGAGCTTTGAAAGGCAGGACCTTTGATGATTGGCCCCTTTCCCTCTCCATAGCGTATGTCCAGTAAGTCATCATTATGTGTCATTTCTCAGAGTTGGCTGTACAATTTTCAACCAAAATTGACAGATAGGCTCTCTAGGCCATACTCCGTCCAACGCAATTGGCTACACGCCAAACTATACTTGTGCTCCACCAGGAAGGGGTGTCAACAAGCACTGTCCACTATTTCGTTGGAACATCGCAGTTAACGGTCTGTGAAATACTCAGAAGTCATCGAGAGAAGGGTCCATTAAAGCTACGGGAATCTCTAGGACGTCCACGATTAACCACCAGGAGAAATTATCGGAAATTGCTTTATAGCATTGTGCACCTTCGCCATCTATGAAGAAAACACTATGAAATCAACGCCTTCCGCCAAACGGTAGATCAGAGATCACTCTAACATGGTCACCAAGCAAGACAAGCTACCAAGTGTCCACCCAATACCATGCAACCAAGATTTACCGGACGTCCCTCGACTAGGGAGTACAGAAGACCGCCTCCTGGACACTCGTGAAATGCCATCTTAATGGGTACGAGCCATACCACCGCTGGGCCGTCACAGCCTCAAGTCGCTTTGTGAATGCAGACATCTTGGAGCTTCTCGTCACGCAATCGACGAACCCTTTCTTTTCCATCTGTTCGGTCAAGAATGTTATGGCTCGTACCCATTAAGATGACATATCACTAGTGTCCAGGCGGTAATCTTCTGGGCTCCCTAGTCCAGGGACGTCCGGTAAATCTCGGTTGCATGGTTTGAAGTGGACGCCTGGTAGTTTGTCTTGCTCGGTAACCATGTTAGAGCGATCTAAAAAGGCGTTAATTCCATAGTCTCTTCTTCATAGACGGCGAAGGCTCCATTTTGGCATTTCCTGTTTCTACGGCACAGGTTAAGCAATTTGCGATAATTTATACTGGTGGTCAATCGTGGATGTCCTAGAGATTCCCGTAGCTTTAAATGACCCTTCTCTCGATGACGTCTGAGGATTTTACAGAACGTAAACTGCAATGTTCCAACGAAATAGTGGACATTGCTTGTTGACACCCCTTCCTGGTGGAGCACAAGTATCGCTTGGCGTCTAGCCAATGGCATTGGACGGAGTATGGCATAGAGAGCCTCTGTGCCCATTTTGGTTGACAATTGTACAGCCCACTCTGAGAAATGACACATAATGATGACATGTTGGACATACGCTTTGGAGAGGGAAAGGGGCCAATCATCAAAGGTCCTGCCTTTAAAAGCTCAAAACAAAAAGCTAATTTAATTGATGCAAATTCATGCAACTATTCATTGTACATTGGTAGTTTGGAAACATTATAAAATCATTATTTTTAGTCTAAAATGGATCATTAGGCGTAAAAATAGGGAAAAAGAATGAAGTTTGATTAAAAAAAAAAAAAAAAAAAAAAAATTTTTTGACCAACAGTGTACATGCACAATATTTATTCATTGATTATCTGATTAATCGGGACTTGCCTATGTATCTCTCACATTGTTATAACTATGCACAATCTTTGTATATTTCATACAATTATATAAATGCATTTCGATATCTAGATGTTCACGGTGACTACTGCTAGCGATCTTACACCACTTTTTGAAGCAGTGAAGTTTGGAAATGTGGAAATCTTTGACCAATATCTGAACCACGGTGAGAAACAAAGAGAACAAACGAATTGTCATATTTATATGCAAACGTTCCTCTCTACCACCATGACCACTCGATCCAGTGTCGTATTAGTACAAAATATTAGGAAAAAGAAATTAGTTCACATGGTCGGTGATACATGATAACATGTTATATATATATATTTCTGGTCAGTTTCCTTATATGTTTGTATTGATCATACAAACAAGCTGCATCACTTCGGTGATCCCTCGCATATATATCTCCAAGTTGATTTCTATCATTCGGTCTTATGTCAGGTTTATAATAGATTCTGACCACACGAGCAATGAAAATTAAGTGGTTTTAGGGACGAGCGCCGTACTAGGGTTTTCTATAGCTCAGTCGGTAAGAGCACCGGTGTAGCAATCCGGAGGTCTCGGGTTCGAATCCCGTTGAAATCCCATTTTCTTTCTTTTTTCATTCATATTTATTTCTGGTCAGTTGCCTTATATGTTTGAATTAACATGAAAACAGCGTACATTTCAATTGTTGTCTGTGGGACTTCTCCCAATACTGCTTCAGTGTTGCCTTGATACTCATTAGTTCTGTTGGACAGCTTCCCAATGAATCGTATACGTATACAAATTGACAAAATAAAAAGAAAAACACATTTACGAAGCAATTTAAAATTAGCATGTCAGAGGTGTTTCACAAATGTTTTTAAAGGGATAGTTGAGTTTTGGTCATGCTGAATGTTAGTAACCAAGGCCGGCACCCTAACATTACAAACTAATAGTTTTAACTCCACATGCTCGGAAGGTATAAGACATTACAAACAACTAAGTAAAAATCATGTTAGCATTATAAAAGTGCCGTTAAAACACCAAAAGGCGCTCTCTAAAAACACATTGGTTTCATGACTTACAAAACTGTGCATGTGATGTTATGATAAAATAATGGTTAAAAGAGAGATTATCAATAACTTTTTAAAAACCTCTGTTATAATTTTTGGAAAAAATCCTCAAATAAACCTGGGATCTCAGATTTATTCAAATTGGATATATTTGTTGATATTTCAGCTGCTTATGAACCGAGTTTTGATAAAATAAAGTTTATTCTGTCATCAAAATTGCATGCTCTTTCAAATTTGACAGTAATATTATCATTACCTCACAATTTTTTGAGGCGCCCTCGATACCAAAATCTCAATTATCCCTTTAAGTTTGGATAACAATGTTTAGCCTTTGGTTAAAACATATTCAAAAGCAAACAATATACCATCGACTCTTATCCAAACTGTATATCAATAATTTCAAGGCTCCTTCATAATAACACATATTACTGAATTGCAATCGAAATGTGTTTCTTCTTAAAGAAGTGTTCCAACAATTTTGCAATAAAACTTACGGCTTTCTATAATAGTTAGAACCAACTTAGAATTAAGTTCAACGTATGATCTTTGTGAAACACTCCCACGACATTTCGTATCACAATCCTTGTTAAAACGGCAATGTTCGGTTTAAAGGATTATGATGTGGGTGGTGGCTAAAGTGTTATTGCCCGATAGTTTATTCGAAACAAAAATCACACATATTATGAACATTAGATTGAATCTCCTTTTTATTATGCATGCCATTCACTACCGATATTAAATTTGTTTAATGTTGTTTGTGAATGGTTGTCTCTAACATAGATGAACTCGTCAACGTAACAGGTGAAAACGGCGAAACGCTACTCCACGTTGCCTCGGCAGCGGGACAAGTCGACATCGCCGAGACCCTGGTCGCCCGCGGAGCACGGCTCGACGCCGTCAACAACGATGCTCAGACACCGCTCCACCTGGCTTGCGCGGCCAATCGCCAGGCTGTCGCCCGGTGTCTTGCGGAACAGTAAGTCACGGTACATTTCATTTTATCGTGTCGCTGAGACTGTGCTGAGAAGTAAAACCATTGTGGAATCCAGTATAGCCCATAACCAACTCTCGAATAATGTATAATTAAAGTAAATATTTACACAATTTGTAAAGAAACCTCCAACATATCCATTAAAAGTGAGACGAGTATATAATTATAAGTTCCACTATTTTAATATAATCATCACCTTGCAGTTACGCTGACGTGAACGTCGTCGACAATGCGGGTCACAACCCATTGCAGCTCGCCGCCATTCATGACAGCTATGGGACCATGATGACGGTGCTGCAGTGCATAGCCATGGCCGCTGGGGGCCGCTGCAACGAGGCCTCAGACCTGCTCGAATGGGCGGCCACCAACAACATGCCCAAGGCCGTGCAAAAAGTGATAATAATGAGAAGAAAAAGAATAAGAATAAGAATAATGATACAAATATTAATAATAATAATAATAATAATACAAATAATAATAATTATGATAATACTTATTGTAATAAATCATATCAACAATAATGACAACCATAACCGTAACAATATTACCAACAACAACATCTGCAATAACACAATAACAATAATGATGCTTATGATGATTCATGCTCCTATATGACGGCCATTTCAGTAATTATAGTATGTCTTCAGGTCCGTTCATAAAATACTTGTACCTTATACTGCATTGCATGGATGCAGAGCACTGGCTCCGACATTTTGTTCATTATTATGATAACAATGACAATGATGAACGTTGCAATTACGACTGAAAATAACGGTGTTGTGGATATTTGCGATATGGCTTGTAATGATGATGACGATTTTATATCTTTCATCGCAGATTCTCGAATACGAGTTCCGAGTTCACGACCTCACCGATGAAGGGATCATGGACTTCATCATGCACGCTGTCAAAATGAAACATATGGGGTGAGGAGCGTTTTGTAGCAAACAGAATAATAGTATACAAATGATGCACAGACATGAGTGGATCGGTAAGCATTTGATGCGCGACTTAACTTTGGAATGTTTTAAACCCACGAGCGCAGCGAGTGGATTTTAGAGTCCATCCAATTCTTACCGATCCACGAAATATGCGTGTACAGCATTTGTTTTATAAAATGGGCCAAACAAATGTGAAAATCAAACTTTTTCCCCAGTAATAAATAAATGGCTAAATTTACCGTTGCATGCCTGTAAATTTACCGACGCATGCCTGTAAATTTACCGACGCATGCCTGTAAATTCACCGACGCATGGCTAAATTTACGGACGCATGCCTGTAAATTTACCCACGCATGCCTGTAAATTTACCGACGCATGCCTATAAATTAACCGACGCATGGCTAAATTTACGGACGCATGCCTGTAAATTTACCGACGCATGACTGGGGAAAATTTTGATTTTCACTTTTGTTTTTGTACATGTGCGACGTCACTCGCGTTTTCTGTCGATTACGAATTACTGAGAGGTATCCAGCATACATAGCAACCACGCAAGCCTCTCTTTATTGTATTTGTCGAGCTATAAGATCCTAAGCTACATCGACGTGATTCTATTCGGCCTCTAAAATCAATATGTGATATTTCAAACACAAATTTAGAAGGTGGTCTAAAGAAGTTATGCAATTTCCTTAAACCAAGATATCCGAGAGCTTCATTCATCTTGGTGCAAATAATTGTCTTTTTCCCCTTTAAATTTCACTAAATAACTTAAAATTTAGGGGTTGCATTCCGAAAAAAAGAAAAGATTGCCCAGACGCTTGCAGCGTGCGCATATTGCGCGCATTAAGGAAGTAGGTCGTTGTGCATAATCTGCCTCGGGATCATAGAATTATGAATAAACAAATCAACCCGTTTATAACTAGAAGGCCGACTTAACGCGCGCAAGTCACGTGTTCAATATACTTTGTACATGGGCAAGATGGCGGAGTGACGCGATTGTTGAAGCTCCCGTGTACTACTTCTCTACGTCATCGCGTAGCTAGTGATCTAGAAATACTTTACCAATCATCATGCTATGCCATAGAATTATGATATACAAACCAACCCGTTTATAACTAGAAGGCCGACTTATCGCGCGCAAGTCACGTGTCCAATAGACTTTGTACATGGGCGATATGGTGGAGTGAAACGATTTTTGAAGTTCCCGTGTACTACTTCTCTACGTCATCGCGTAGTATCCTAGAAATACTTGACCAATCATCATGCTATGCATGCAGTGCGTAGAATATCGCGCCTATTTTCCTGCGCACTGTCCTAGATTTTATCACGCTTATGAGAACAATGGGATCCATGGTGACGTAGGCATATGAACTTGTTGTATTGACCTCGATCCGGTGACGACGCTTATGAACTGCTCTGTGATTGGTTTATGTAATTCCCAAGTATCTCATAATGCAGCCTGCGGCCTCGATGCAATATAAAATGCACTCGAGATATTCAAAATGTAGAGGTGTCTACTTATATAATATTGACTGGCCTTGAGGGGGATACGACATAATATTGCCTGAACTAGATTCATATTGCCCGAGTCGAAGACGAGGGCAATATGGATCCTAGTGAAGGTAATATATGTCGTATCCCCCGAAAGAGCCAGTCAATAGCATTATTATTACCCATATCAGACTCTTGAGCAGTAACGGAAATTAGTAAAATGTAAACTTTGTCTACTGGTAGCAATAACTATGTAAATTTAGGTGATTGTTAAAAATAATAGAGAAAAAACAATCTATAAAATCACAGAAATACAATATAAATACTAGAACCCCAACTGAATAAGCGTATAGCGTTTTAACCACAGAGATAGGCCACACCTTTATCAGCAAGTTTTTGAAAATACGCACCGAATGACATGCAAATGAGGTAGTACGTCAGATTTGTTTCATTTGAATAAATTATCAGACGTGGATTCATTGGATAAATTAACACATTACGCAAAAAGCTAAAGTAATTACGCATTGCGCACTTGCAGTTGCCATGGCATTTAAACACGCACTTCTCAGCAAAATTGCGCTTCATAATACCAAAGACGCTTAAGTATTCTAATTCATCTCTATTATTTTAATTACGCGCAGTACTAACAGTTACGCGATGTCATGTATTTAATTGCGCACAGTCAAGAAACAGGGGATTTCCCTACTAGGATCAAAATATTGTTTTTCATTGTGACGTCATAACAGAGGCATACCATAAATTCGTGCGTGATAATTGTGAAGTTCGCGCCCGCGCATTATTATGAATGAATTTACGCTAATATTACCATGGCAGCCAGTCGAATTAACATAAACATCGGTGGTTCTCTTCATTACAAATTTGGCCAACTTCCATTTTGAGTTGGGGGGGCCTGTATAAAATGAACATACAATTGAATTTTAGTAAACGCGCGCAAATCCATTCATACGTCATTAGTAAACGCGCGCATGAATGTGCGCACTTGTAACGTGCTGGAGTGATGATATTACCCGGATGTCATATTCCCCTCTTTTTTAACACGTAAATCCCATAGGCTTTTGTGAAAGAGGGGAATATGAGAAATATTCCCCTCTTTTCCCTGCTGGCACTTGAAACGAGGGGAATATGATTTTGTAAAACCACAGCTCAGATGTCTGATTTGGGTAATAATCTGGAATATTTAACGACAGGAATCATGTACTATTTGTTATATAAGATGATTATTTTGAGGAACTGATTTTGTTATCATGTTGATAAACCCTAGGGTTTATAGGTATAGTGCATATGCACTATAACTTTACCATTTACTATACCCGATTAAGCATCAGTAATCAACCAATAGGAATGCTCAATGTCCCTCAATTATGACGTCATCATCTTATATAAGTATGATATAAAATGAGGACGTCATAATTAATTGAGCATTCATATTGGTTGAGAGGATGGCCTTGGAGTGCGTAATGTGAGCTTGTACGCTTGTTCTTGAATGGGGAAAATGCGCAGAATGCGCAATTGTTTTTAATACGAGTTGGCCCGTGTACAAAGTACGCGCGCAGGGCCGACGAGAGAACACTCAACATGATCACAAAACATGTCAACATGATAACAAAATCAGTTCCTCAAAATAATCATCTTACATAACAAAATAGTAAATGCTTCTTGTCGTTAAATATTCCACAATACACACCTTTACATTTTAAATTTCACTCGTGCAAACATATTGCACTCGGCATGCGGCCTCGATGCAATATTAAATGCACTCGAGAAATAAAAAATGTGTCCTTGTCTATTCTAGTTTATCACCTGACTTAGTAAATACAGTACATGCCGCTGCCGTGTTATATTTTGGTATAGTACATGGCAAAATTACACCCCTGCAAGTCAAGGGGCAATTGTTTACGATACAACATGTACACATACGTACCGTATTACGTACCGTACTTTTTGATACCTGCGTACCGTTACTTGTACTTATGCATAAAATCATTTATCTCGCGGGCATGCAGCGAACGAAAGAAAAAAACAAACGAAAATCACCGATTTTCAGTACAATTGAATCAGAAAGTGACCTGGTAAATATAATCAAAGGAAACAATCGACAAATAGTTCTGATAGAAATGCAGTGATCAAGAAAGGCAATCGTAAGTACGCCGATCGACTTTATTGTGCACATGAATAGTGGTGAATTCTGCGTTGTGCGTGTTGTGTGAATGTGATCATGTGTAGCGGGTGTTTCTGTGAGCAAGTGAAACGGATTTTGACAGTTAGATGATAAAACAGTTGTTAAATATGTTGTCGGAAAAATCACGGAATATTCCTACCCTCGGGATTTTAAATGCTATTTCGTGAAGAAAATAAGTCCCTCGACTTCGTCTCGGGACTTATTTACTCTTCCCTCAATAGCATTTAAAATCCCTCGGGATGTAATATTCCGTGCTATACCCTCCACCGCCATTTAACAACAGTATAATATTCAACCCCAAACCCTCCACTATTAGTATGATAATATGCTGGTATAATGTAACTTATACATTTTATGGCGCCATTAATCTAGAAATTCATTTAAAATCCCTCGGGATGTAATACTACGTGCTATACCCTCCACCGCCATTTAGCAACAGTATAATATTCAACCCCAAACCCTCCACTATTAGTATGATTATATGCTGGTATAATGTAAATTATACATTTTATGGCGCCATTAATCTAGAAATTCATTTAAAATCCATCGGGATGTAATACTACGTGCTATACCCTCCACCGCCATTTAACAACAGTATAATATTCAACCCCAAACCCTCCACTATTAGTATGATTATATGCTGGTATAATGTAAATTATACATTTTATTGCGCCATTAATCTAGAATTTCGCATTTAAATGTTTATTATACTATAGGTTTTCGCGGCCAAATTACATAGTCTCACTAATAGCTGGTTATACCATGGTTGGGGTTTTCTGCATAAAACCTCTTATTGATAGATATTGACTTATATAAATAAAAACAATATATTCAGGACTAGATTGCACTTTTTTCGGGGGGAAGGGGCATAGGAGGGGGTGACGTTATTATCCATGTATGCAGTAATTAATATTATACAAATATTGCACAGGCTTGAGTGGATCGGTAAGAATTGGATGCACAAGTTTAACTTTGGAATGGTTTAAACCCACGAGCGCAGCGAGTGGGTTTTAGACCATTTCCAAAGTCAAAAGAGTGCAGACAATTCTTACCGATCCACGAAATATGCCTGTACATGTTGCAGCATTTGTTTTATAAAATGGGCGCATACAAATGCGAAAATCAAACTAAAGTGAGCCATGCATCAGTAAAATGCATCAGTAAAAACCTGTACACGCTAATTGACTAATCAGAATGCAGGGATTCTTCTACCCATTTTATAAACCATTATAATACTTTTGAGGTAATAAATTACTAGCATTTCTCGTGCACAGGATGGTTGACGAAATGATCCGGTGGAAGCGTGCCGTGGTGGATCACCGGGATCACGAGGGCTTCACCCCTCTCCACCACGCCGCCCACCGCGGGGCCGAGGACATCGCACGTGCGCTCATCAAAGCCAAGGCTGGAGTCAATGATACGTGAGTAAAACTTCAGCTTTTAAAACAATTCATTAAGGGACTATTTCCAAGAAGCTAATTTCGCGTTTTAAAGTTTAAGTATTACTGTATGGATTATTTCCTGGTTGTTTGGTAACTTAAAGGGGACCACCAGACAAAGAACAACACTTAATTAAATGTTTTGGTACCGTTGTGTGCTATTAGAGGTCGGCTGACAAGAAAACTACCTAAACATTGTGTTTTACTGTAGATAAGGTAGATTTTCATGAAGATTACTAATAAAAACATATTTTCCTCGTCGGAAAACCCAGTAAAAAAAAAAAATCAGCTTTTAAATTCACTTTAGTAAGCCCCGTAAAAAACATTGAGTCCGGGCGAAGAAAAAATGACGTCATCTTTGTGACGTCACATGTAGACAATCGCAGTATAGCTCGGTCATAGACGTACACGCTGAGTGCAATACTCACGTTGACAGAGAGATATTATTTCGATTTTGTTCAATATTTGCAAACATTTGTTAAAGTTTATATCATGGACAATCTACACTCAGATGTGTTGCTGCAAGCTGCTATAATTCATTTCTTATGAATTTTCACTTAAAGGGAGAGATCCTCTTTTGCAAGCCAAAATTCAAAAGTTGCGAGGTTATTGTCTTAAATGAAAGGAAATGTCATTTAATAGTATGCCTGAAAAAATTAGGGCTTGAAATCTCTTTTTCGTGGAGTTATAGATCCAAAACTGATTAAACTGAGGGACGTCGGTTAAATGGGTACATACGTATTTTCGGCCGGTGAGTAAGTTCGTACACAGATTTCACGGAGTACCAGATCGGTATGCATGACCCCTACGTGACCCGCGCTAGCTACGTGACCCGCGCATAAGTACTAATGTGTGAGCGTTTACCAAGCAACATACCAAAACATCGCTTAAACTGACTACATGTAATTATATATTCTTTATTTTTGAGATCTTTTTCCGTCACATACGTTAACAAAATGTCGGCTTCACAATACCTTTACGAGAATTAGTACTATATTGTTGTAATATTATGCTAAATCAGTTGAACTCCTTTATTGACCGATATATAGTTTAAATGGAGGGACGCATTCGTTTTTCATTCGTAGAATCCAAATTAGAGGGCTGTTCGCTCTGATTTTTTTTTGCGTGTTATATTGATCCCCATCCGTCAACTGAAAACTGTTCAGACGTTTTGTAAAAGTGGACCTGTCCCTTTAAGCCTCAATTTCCAAGCAAAAACGAGTTTGTTTTACTTGCAAGTCATAGGCTCTGCATGTAAACCATGCACGTTCCTCTGTGTTCTTCTTGTGATGTCATGACTCGGGTGGCACGTGCGCGCATTCGCGCTCTGCTTTAAATAACTTTTTTAGGAGCATGGAACGCTGATGCGAAAAAAGCAAAAAAGTTGCATGAAATTTACCCTTTTTGCCCAACTGAAGGTTTTCATTGAAAACAAGAGTGTAGTATATCAATATAGGCACTTATTTAAAGCTATAAACCTGAATCAAAGCCGGGATTTCACCATACCTTAAATAGATGCCCAGCATTTTGGAATGGTTTGTGTTAATGATAAATAATACAATAAATTACCAACACTTACGGAACCAATATGGCCTCATGGTTCCGTACGCGCAAAACGTCTGCGAGTGCGCCAATTCTATCCACGCGTACGTTTTTGAGACATTAGCTGCATTCAGACGATAAAAGCCAATCTCGTGGTTATCTTGTGGTTATCTTGTGGTTTGCAATTCTTAAGAATATCTTGTGGTTAGCGCTCGTTTGAACACGCAAAACTCGTGGTTATCTTGTGGTTTCCAAACCACGAGATTGCGCGCACTGCAAAATATGCGCAATCTCGTGGTTATCTTGTGGTTTGCAAACCACAAGATAACCATAGCCGTATTCAGACGATGAAAGCCAAGTTCTTAAGAATTGCAATTCTTAAGAATTGCAATTCTTAAGAACTTCAAAATGTGTGTTCAAACGATGCCAATTCTCGAGAGTTGCAATTCTTAAGAATTAAAACCGGAAGTAGCATGCGCGCCTTTCTCATTTGAGGTCACGCGCGCTCACTTGACTTGTTTTCACACCGGAAGCATATCTCGGTCATGAGGTCAACCCAAACCACGAGTCTCGAAGCTGATTGTGTTCAGACGGTAAAAAAAGTAGACTGCGCGCAGTCGCGCGCTTATCGCGCGCTCATTCTGCGCAAAATCTTACAAGTATCTTGTGGTTATCTTGTGGTTTGCAAACCACAAGATAACCACAAGATAACCACGAGATTGCGCATTTTTTGCAGTGTGCGCAATCTCGTGGTTTGGAAACCACAAGATAACCACGAGTTTTGCGTGTTCAAACGAGCGCAAACCACAAGATATTCTTAAGAATTGCAAACCACAAGATAACCACAAGATAACCACGAGATTTGCTTTTATCGTCTGAATGCGGCTCATAAGATACTTGTAAGATTTTGCGCAGAATGAGCGCGCGATGAGCGCGCGACTGCGCGCAGTCTATTTTGTTACCGTCTGAACACAATCAGTTTCGAGACTCGTGGTTTGGGTTGACCTTATGACCGAGATATGCTTCCGGTGTGAAAACAAGTCAAGTGAGCGCGCGTGACCTCAAATGAGAAAGGCGCGCACACTACTTCCGGTTTTAATTCTTAAGAATTGCAACTCTCGAGAATTGGCATCGTTTGAACACACATTTTGAAGAATTGCAATTCTTAAGAACTTGGCTTTCATCGTGTGAATACGGCTAATATAATCACGGACGATGCATTTGGCCTAGTCAAAAGGAAGTCTTCGTCTGCAGACCAATGAACACATAATGTCATAGTATGGTGATGTGTTTTCCCTTTATATAATTTTGTCTGGAAATATATTTTTCTAAAACTGTTAGTAGAATGGACTACTAAAATAGCTTTCTTTTATTTACAAGAACATCATTTGTTGGTAGTGGTTTACCCTTTAAACATGGCTACTTGCCTGACTAACCAATATCATAATGATGGTTTGGGCGTTAAATGATTAAATCGTTGTTTAAGCGCAGTAGAGTACAAATTTATAGTAGCTGCACTATACATTTGTTGATATTATTATTAGTAGTATTATTAATATGATGATTATAAAATTATTCTATCAATGTATTTTGTTTTTGAAACACTATTTGTATTTTGGCTGTAGGGCCTGTGTGAAAAACAGTGTTTTAACCACATACGGAGAAACCTGAAACATATAGATACAAAAATAAAAACAAGTATATTATGCTACTCTAAAACAGATAGATATGCATATTAATCTGTTTGATAAACAAATCTTCAAACCGTTGTTTAATCAAGGACCGGAAGCGAGGAGTATAAGCGTACACCCCTACACTATGCGGCCTCTAAGGGGTGGACTAGGACCGCTCGAGTACTGCTGGAAAACGGGGCAAGCATCGATGAACCGGACATGCGAGGGGTATGCATAAATACTAGGTTTTCTTTTTGTCTGCCTGGATAGATATATATATATATACATGTTGACAATTGATAGATTAATATACGGTAAAAACATTCTAATTTCGAAGCTCCTTGATAGAACACAACGATGACGAATATATTTATAAAAAATACATGAACCATTACATATAAAGATATAAATTATAAATGCATCATAAACAAATACATAATCATGTGTAATTCAAAAGATAAACAAACCCATAAAGCATTGACGGTATGTATTGTTTCCTTTCTAACGTGTAGATGACACCAATGCATCTGGCCTGTATGCACGGCCAACTAGCTATGGTTGAGTTGTTGGTTCACGGTAAAGGAGCCGGTCAATGCACGACTCTCGCCGACATCACTGTCCATGACGTTGGCGCACTCAACTGCCTCGATCACGCGATCGACAACGGGCACGAGTAAGTGATCTCGATGATCTAGTGATCTAGCTGTGACGAAAGTACACATTCTCATCGAGCCTCTTCAAAATACTCCTGATCCTTCACACTCGAATAATTTACATTTAAACAATCCGCTTGATAAATGACTCCGTTAAAGTGGTATATTATAATATGTGCAATGCATGTGCTATACGATAATAATTGTCTTGTTCTAATCCGCTTAAGTTCCTTGTTGATCTTGTGGCCTAGGGATGTTGCAAAGAGCATCGTCAGCCATGCTCGTTGGAGGGATGTGATGTCATCATCTAGCGTGGAGGAGGGTACCAAGTACCGCACAACACCGCTCAGAAAACTCATCAGGAACATGCCACGTAAGACAATCAACATGTTAAACCCGAATTTTCCCTTTTATGCCTTTATACATCCTAACACATTTCTGCACAGGCACGAAGTAATGGCACATTGCTAGGTATATACTAGGCGTCATGAACTTTTGAGGTATACAAGTTGCTAAATTATTAATCACTGCTAGCAAGTCCGAAAAAGTAGCAAAGGCAACTTATTTCCTCTTAGTCTGGCCACTACGAATGCTACCTGTATCATCCAAAAGCATGATACTAAGCTTCTAGCATGGTTTCATGATATTTACCCTCAGACCACTTCTTCTTACGTGATGGCGGATCACTAATTATAATGATATAGGGCTACATGACAAGAGAAAACTATGTTCTCTTTCTCTGTCTTCGATTGTATTAATTTGTTCTTTATATCGAAGGCGTGGCCGAGAAGGTGCTCGACCGGTGCATCACGGTGAAGGGAGGCAAGAAGGACAAAGACATGAGCGTCGAGTTCTACTACGAGTTTCTTGAAGATTTTTTCTCTCCGTGGATGAAACACGACAAACCAGGTATTTCGCAGGGAGTGACACTTGACTGGGAGAGTAAAACATTAAGAATAATTAAAACTTAACTTATATTCAAGCATAAAGAGAGTGGAAAACATAATATAGGTTTTCTCGGCCAATTTCGTAAGCTTCTCATTCGTTTTGATAAGCGTGTCATTCAATTTCGCGAAATAGAGCTGAAGGCTTGCAATTGTGGTTCAAATTTGCATTTTGTTCATACGATTTATCTCTTCGGTCAAGTGATTTACCACTGTTAGCATTCAATTAAACAAACACGCCATTTGCATTCAATTTCGCCAACGGATTTTACGGAAGGCGGCATTACGTAATCACGGATTTTCTCGCTTTAAATTTAATGACAATTTTACGAAATAGAAACATGTTTTAAATCGAATGCAAACAAAATGTTTTCGAAAGATTGTTATATGAATTCGAATGCTAAAAAAACGAATTTGAACTGCAAAATACAGCTGCGGTGACAAAATCGGCGAAATTAAATGCACACATGTGGCCAACTTACGAAATTGACCAAGAAATCCTATATTATACACAACATAACTAGAGCATAGGAAATTGGCTTTCGAGAATCAATGATGATGATAATATTGATGATGATGATGATAGTCTTTATTCAAGACGTCTCTAAAGGTTAACTTGATAACGATTTTCTCTGCAGATGGTGGAAAGACAGGTATAATGGGACGGTTCTTCAACGGCATGCGCACGAGGGACAACGATCTCGAAGATGGTGGAAAGACAGGCCGGGTCAGACGTCTAATCGGACGGTTCACGAGGCACAACGATCTCGATGACCAGTTCAACGAAAAGGGCCGACTGAGGAAGAAAGCGAAAGCCTATATCCACAGCTCGAACGAAAGATCGGAAAACCATCCGTTAAATATCATGGTGAGTACTGTATTCAGTGACGTAGCCAGGGCCCGGAGACAATACACATGTAATGCGGGGGGGGGGGGGGGGGGGGGTCCCAATGAGATAGACAGGCTGTTAAAACAAATTTCCATACGATAAACCGTTGTCATCGCCATCAACATCAACACCCTATTAAAATCCACTTTCAACATGGTCCCCATTATAATCATCAATTTGTTGTGTTCATCCATTATTTACACAGCTTATTAGCAACCTTTTTACTTTTGTTATCGTCATTTTGGGTTTTGGAAGATTAATTTATGTTAAACCTAAACTTGAACTGTTTATTATCATCGTTGTCATTGTCTCTTTGGTAGGTAACATCGGGGCGCCAGGAGCTGCTCGAACACCCACTCGTCAGCGCTTTCCTCCAGCATAAGTGGAACGCCGTTGGCCGCTGCGTCTTCATGACGTCACTCTTCACCTACTGTGTCTATCTGATCATGCTCACTGGTTACATCTGCGTAGTCCCGCCCAGCTATTACATAAAGGGCGTAAACATGTCATGGTATGGTATAACACCAACCAATGCTCTCTGAATTTGATTGGTTGAATTCAAGTCACACGAATTCAATAAAGAAATAATCTTTTGAATGGTCTCAGGGACCACTGGTCCGGCGCCGCGTTGAATAGACCGCTTCGGTAATGTATGCAAATAATATTTGCATACATTACCGAAGCGGTCTATTGACAAACTGGCTCTTCTGGTGCTTCGTGTAGTACTTTGGGCAATCGCATGCAACCAAAAATATGTTCGAAACATATAATATGATCTTAGAAAATCAAAATCAGATCAGGCTTATCTGTAACCTGGGGCTATTTTTGATCGGATTTGATAATTGAATAATACTTGTCAAATAAAAAGGCTTCAGGCCCTTCAAAATAGAGCCCTAAGAATAGTACTTAAAGTATATTATCGCTTTAGTAGACAGAGGTTGTTCCAAATGCTATAAATTGAATGTTTATCCGCTAAAGTAAAGAGAGACCTTGTTATTCTTATTTTCAAGCTCCTAAATAAGTTATTGTATATTTTATCAATATTGTCAAAATCAATAGGGGGTGGACGATCGACTGGTATGCCGACGGCGCCCAGCGCTGGCGTAGCTGGGACCTGTACACAGCAGAGGACCCATCGCTAACCATATTAATCTTCGGCTACTTTGGAGCATTACTTGTCTGCATTTTCTCCCTCCTCAACTTGCTTCGTGAGGTATAGTACGCCCTGTCGGCGTAGTTAATGTTTTCTCCCGAATTGCATTGCAATTTTTTGAAAAGGAATGCTTATTTGAGAGCGAATCACTTTATCGTCTGGTTTTGGACATAGATTCTTTTTTTTTTCAGCGTATGCTGATATAAAACTATAGTAAGCCTTACTGGCGTATTCAAATGGTTGTAGCCGGAGTATTTGTTTCAAGCTTAACTTTTTCGGAATTTTGTAACCAGATATAAGTACAGTTAGGGAGTTTAATAAGCCTGCTATTTGCTTTTCACCTCTTCCGATGTAAGCATATTATATCATATTAAAGGGGTAGAACAGTCTTGGTAAGGGTGATTTTTAGTAACCAAAACCTGCACAATAACATTACAAGCTAATATTTATAACTCCACCATGCTCGAAAGGTATAGAAAATTACAAACGACTTAGTGAAAAACCTGTTATCATTCAAAAAGAGCCATTAAAACACAAGAGGGCGCTCTCTAAAAAAGCATTGTTAGCAACCATTTTTCATACAAAAGTATGCATGTGATGTTTTGTTGAAATAATGATTAAATAGAGAGATCGTCAAAAACTATTTAAAAACCTTCGTAGAAAATCGGTGAAAAAGTGTAAGCATTTTTTCAATTTTAAAAATCATCGAATAAATCTGTACTGGGCCCCAGATTTATTACGATCGAATATATTTATTGATATTTCAGCCGTTCCTGAACCGATTTTGATCAAAATAGTTTATTCTGCCATTAAAATTGTATGCTCTTTCAAATATTACACTCAGATTTTCATTATCTCATAACAAAATTATTTCGTGCAGCGCCCTCTATATACCAAAACCAAACTACCCCTTTAAGACAAGTTAATAGTTAGTTCGTTGATTAGAAGACAGGGTCAACCCAATGGTACAACAAAAAGGGGCTGCGACTAACGCTCTCAAGGATTTATGATGTTCCTTTTCAAGTTCGTAACAGTATGCTTCCAATTATATTATTCAATCTAGCGCGATCAATAAGGAAAATAATAGTTTTTCTCCATCTTTTCCAAATTACCAGGTTGGTCAGATCTTCCTACAACGGTTTTCATACTTCCTCAGCCCGGTAAACTACATGGAGTGGTTCTTGTACGTCACGTCCATCATGTTCATATTTACCGAGTACGCAGATAATGGCATTCTGACAACAGTTGAGTATTGACTTTTCTATTTATCATGTTCACTTCGTGCCGAACCGCGACTCCACTACGCTGATGCTGGTTTTGTCCACGGTAAACTGGTAAAGTACGTTAGAGTACGCTAGGGTACGTTAGACTACGTTAGACTTCGCTTTAGTCCGTTAGCATTTTGAACATTTGAATACCAAGTTAGCATCACGGACAGCTACGGTACGGTACGGATGCCGGTTTGTTCAACTACCTCCAACTACGTTCAACTATACGTTAGCCTCCACTACGCTAAACTACGTCCTGGCCATTAAAAGTATGAAAGCGCGGCACAGAGCGCACTGTGCTGAGAACGAGCTTGTTACGCAGTGACAACTGTTGGCATTGTTCTGCATTGTTTCTTAATGTCACACATAATTATGTGTCATCACGAGGCCTGATCAGTTTGAAAGTGCGAAGCAAAGTGAAGCAAGGTCTCTGATAATGAGTTGGCAACGCAGTGGTAGCTGTCAAGAACGAGAGGAGATATCCGTGAGCCAGCTTAATCGCAAAACCCACTGAGCATGCACACATTCAAGCGCATTGGTTTCGGCGCTCTGACAAGTGCGGTTCAATGCCTGCGTCACAAATCAAACGGTCTCCGGCCGAATTTGTGGATCGCCAGAATTTCAAACCGAATTTCAAACCCGCCAAGGAGTCGAGCGTATTTTTCGCCTAAAAATCCACCCTGTCACATATTGGACGGGGATCGGAGGAACCTTTAAACACTAGTGACCACATTCCCGAGTTTACAGGAGCCCGACCGGGGCCGTAGAAACCGCCCGACGGCGTACCGACACCAGCACGAAGCGCGCATGAAGCACGCCCGACTTGGTATTAAGTCGGGCGGCATACAGAAGTAGGTCGTTCAAGTATCGTGGGGAGCCCGTGTGGCGGCCACGAAGGTCTTCCGATCTCCGTCCGAATTTTAAAGTCTAAAATCGTCAGATTGCCGCCCGAATATCGATCGAATAGTCTTGCCGATGCCCGAGCGATATACGGGCGACCTGTTTACGAGCTCTGCGACGGGTCTGCGACCTCAACATTTGCCATTGGAAAATCGCTGAATTGGGAGCAGGTTTCGGTGCCCTGCGAACGTCGGCAGACTCCTAAAAAACGCGGCAGGGCCCGCATTGATCAAGCAGACTCCGGCCGTATTCCTGGCGAAAATTCCATTTTGAGCTCGCAGAGAAGTCGGGCGGGCTCCGTTGATGAGCGTACTTTCGACGCAGTATAGAAGCGAATTATCGCCATTCCTCTGGCCACTACTGTCTAAGCGACCATATGCATACGACGCAGTGTCCAAAGGCTGCACCCCCCCCCCCCCCCCCCCCCTCCCCTTCCCCACCTCTCCAATCAAAGCTTAGCTCGAAAAAGTCTATATTCGGGCAATGCACCTAAACATTTGAGCAAAGTCATTTTAAAAAAACTCATGCTGCATTCGGGCAAAAGCTTGTCACATGTGGCCATAGTAATGTCATATTTTGGCAAAATTAATACATATGTGGGGATGTTGGGTGACTAGCTGGGCGACATTGGGGACTGTGTTTTTTATTCGGCATCTTCGACTCCTTCCTCGTCTTTTCCACTATTGCAGTATACTTCTTGATTCATGGCATGCATTTACATGATGTTAGCTGAAAGTGCAGGAGAATATATATCACAATCTCAGCCATGTAAGGGGAAAATGCCACTCTAGACAGGTGACCCCAATAGACAGGTTCCAAACATTGTTTTTCCCTGTAGGATCTCACCTTTTGTGGCTCCTATAGACAGGTCCGGCATGTCCGGGAGCGCAGTGCGATAGCCGGGCAAGCGAAATTCAGTGTGACAGCACCATAAGCTCGAGAAGTTTTGTTTGTATCGCCATTAATAGCTAAAGGATATGATTATAATTCTAAGTATCGGCAAATAATGAAATGTCTCAATATAAACGATTTCGTGTATGAAAAAGATTAAAGCACTATCCCCGTGAGGATCATCACTTATCGCTGAAATTACCCAAATTAAAATATAAATGTAATACTTTAATGTCCGAAACGTTCTCGAATTGACTTGCGCGCAGCTTCTCAAGTGTTTTGTAATCTCTTGAAATCTACATTTAAAACATTTTGTGATTTGATTGTGAATTATGAAACACGACCACACCCAGCAACTGTTTACATTTGTAGCCATCTTCTGCTACAGTATGAATCGAATCGACATCAAACTTTTTAAAACGAATTCAAACAGAGGGAAAACTGACCAGTAGTGTTTGATATGAATTAAAATGAACGTAGAAAATTGGGCTTCACAGGGAATCGAACTAAATGTAGAGACATCCAGGTTGCTAGACCAGTGCTCTATACTAACATGTAGAGCTAATTATAAAACGCTCTTGTGATGGTTGTTTGTCCTTGAAAGTTTCTGAAACCATGTCCAAAGCCCGTGATGGTCAGGAGCTATTATAAACCGGACACTTACCCGAATGATAATACATTAATTCAGGGATCGATGGCATAAGTCTCATTTAACACATATTACACGTAATGTGTTTATTCCTTTCTAACTGCCATTGTTTTACAGCATTCGCAATGGAGATTAGGTGCCATAGCGGGTTTCTTTGGCTGGATCAACCTTCTTCTCTTCATCAGGAGGAGTTCAAGTCTTGGAATCTATGTCATCATGTTCATTGGTGAGAAAGTCAATAAGTTCGTAAATACTTGAATAACCGTTGGTTTATATGCGGACGAGATGATTAAGCCAATACAAGTGTTATGAGTTGATAATTATGTGCTGGGTAGTTTAATAACTTGCGTCAATGGTATTTGGCTGAAATGATAACAAATACAAAAATAAATACAAAATTAGAGTGCGAAATATCAGGACAGAGTTTTGTTGAGATGTTTTAGATTTGAAACCTGTCATTCAAATTCAAATTCAAATTGTATCAACATCGGTTCTGAACCGACGGTTCACATGCAAACAGTGACCTAGAAAAAAAAAAACATTACCCATGCCGACATTAGTTATCGTGGTATCAGTTTTCTCAGTGAAACCAGTCGGCTTGTCATTAATGTTGTAATGGAAAGAGTGCCGTTCGTTTTGTTTAGTCTAATCTGTATATTATTGTTTATTTGTTTCTGCCTTTACAGACATATGCCGCACGTTCCTCAATTTCGCGCTGATTCTGTTCCTGTTCATCGTCGCATTTGCAGTAGCATTCTACGCGCTGCTTATGAACCAGGTATGTGATATATTGGTCAAACATAAGTCAGAGGATGCATATAATGTCATAGATATCAAGGAACCAGCTGAACAACATTTTTAAACAAATTGACGCACTGTTTGATCGATTTAATCTTGTTTGGTTCGTTATGAAATGTATTTAAATTTTTTAAATATGTTCATACAACATGTACAACTACTGTTTGATTTATTCTAGGTGCCGTTATCTGTGTATAGCGTGTATACAGTAGTTTAGCTAATCACAAATCATAAGAATTTA
Source organism: Echinarachnius parma (assembly GCA_037951105.1). Taxonomy (NCBI): domain Eukaryota; kingdom Metazoa; phylum Echinodermata; class Echinoidea; order Clypeasteroida; family Echinarachniidae; genus Echinarachnius; species Echinarachnius parma. Next base: position 73,768 of record JBAMJV010009139.1, on the reverse strand, counting down.
CGTCGGGAGATCGCTTCGTGTACTACAAGATGTGATAAAAACATTAACATTTATACAATTTGAAGGAATTATAACTGAGATTTGAACCACAACGGAACAATATTAGTACGGCATGTACGGGGCCGGATATTTTAAGAACGGCAATTAAAAACCCTTAAGATGTAATTAGTTTATATCAATAAAAGAAACTGTGATTTTATCTCCTGTTTTTTAATTATTCATTTCGATACCCGCTGCAGTTTATTCTTGTTTTCTCTCTGTTTAATGCCGTCAACATTCATCTAAATCATTACAGAATTCATTTCACACCATCGGTGACTGTTTGTTAAAAACGTTCGTCATGATGATCGGCGAGTTCGACTACGGTAACATCTTCTTCGGCAACGATTACCTGAACACCTCGAACACGATCGCAGCCGACGGCGAGGAAGCGTGGTTCCTAAACACGGTCTTCTACAAGCCCACAACTTCTGTCTTCTTTGCCGTCTTCCTCGTTGTCATGTCCATCCTTATGATGAACATGCTGGTAAGTATGATGGAGTGGATGATGATGATGACGACGATGATGATACTGATGGTGATGTGGTTCATGATGACAACGATGATGATAATGATGATGTTGGTGTGATAGTGATTGTGATGATGATGTTGATAATGATGATGAATGATAAAGATGATGATGATGATGATGATGATATTGGTGGTGGTGATGATGATGATGATGATGATGATGATGATGATGTGGTTGATGATGACGACAATAATGATAATTATGGTGTTGTGGTGATGTTGGTGAGTATAATGATGATGTGGTTCATTTTGGGAATGACTATCATTGCCATGACTACACATTTTCATCACTATTTTATAAACATAATCATTATTTGTATCCATCATATAGCATTCATCATTCCTAATAACATCAAAATCGATTTTGCTGACATCATAATCATCATTCATCATCATCATCATCATCATCATCATCATCATCATCATCATTAAGATAATGATATTTGTAATGATGATAATGGTATCGAGACTATGATGACATAGCGGATGTGGACGATATCGGTCAGTAGAAACACATAACTTTGTCAAGCAATTACTTATCTACCTTAAAAATAATAACATTCCAGTGATGTATATGTTTTCCTTTTCTCTTCACCGGATAGGTTGGTCTGGCGGTCGATGATATTCAGGCCATTCGGGCAAAGGCAATTCTCCACAGGCTCACGATGCAGGTAATAATACACTAGTGACGTCAGTACGGTGAGGGGGGGGGGGGGGGGGGGAGGGGGCACGTGCCCTCCTCCCACCCTCAATAATTATACAACAGTAATACGCAATGTACCATCCAATAACCCTCCCCTCCCCCCTCCCAGATGAGTCAAACCAAACAATGCCACTGTTACACGTTGTTATGCTTCACTACCCCTGTATGTAATTATTGGCAATCAAGGTATCATGTACTGTGTAGGAGTTGCGACGATGGACGTTTATTTCACCATTTAAACTTTCTTACTGCATTAATTAATCTATTGTCCAAAAGGAACAAAATGCATTATGTACATAAACACATTATGTTCTCCAAACACTTTTTTGTATTTAATCTATTATACACAATCCATTTTTACCATTGGTGTTCAGGTTGAATCCGTGATGGAAGTGCAGGCGAACTTTCCCCTGTGTATGTGGCGATCCTCGATCCTAAAGGTACAAAGGTTCAAGATCAATGAGGTCAAGGTCAAGAAGTGGATGCAGCAACTGAACAGCGTCCGGAAACTCATCAAGAAGGCGATCGCAATCCAAAGTGACCACATGGTAAATTTGACTTATTTTGTAAATTTAGATGCACTTTGATTTGTACTCGGCTAAATTATTTTATTTGATGTAATATGTAGACATAAGTTTAAATGTAAAAAATGTAAATTATAAGTCTTTGTCATGTAAAGCTCATTGGCCGTAAGTTATAATTGTTTAGACCCATTATCGTGGATATATAACTGCACTGTACTGTTAATTTTGAAAAAAAATGAATACGTCACACATAACAAACTTCTTTACAAAGAAAACTCGACTTTAAAAAAAAAAACGAAAAAACGTATAAGCATGCAAGAAATAAAGGAATTATTTTGTGCAATTATGACTACAGCAATAAGTCATCTCTACGTCTTTGGATTTTCTTTTTTTTTAAACAGGAGCTGCACACCACGCATTCCCAGGGGGACGAATCGGTCGATAAAATTCGACAGCGCGTGAAGGAGATACAAACACAGGTTGGACGCGCAACGCACGAGATGGCCGAGGGCGCGCGCAAGCGGGACGAGCGCATCGAGCAGATTGGCGCGTCGCAGCGCGGACTGCGGGAAAAGTCTGAGATAATGGACAAGAAACTGGACGCCATGTTGAGACTACTCAAAATGTAGGAGGGCGAGGCGACGGGCGATGCGGAACTAGCTGACTAATGGATGAAGAAATAGGAAAGTGTGTCGTATCGCAGTCAAACATTTTCTAGCGACCACGTTTGGTGCAAGCTATATTCCTTATAGGGAGCATGTTTCATGTAAATGTACAAGTGAATGGCCAGTTAATTTCTGCTTCACCTGGGTGGAGAGTTCAATGAATAGTTTATTATAATTAAGTGCTTTATTTGGAAGATGTATCAAAAAACAACAATCCATTTCAAGGTGTGGTACTGATTCCTATACGAATTACACTGCTGCTGGTGGTGTACATGTAGAGTTAACGTTGCAATCGTTTGTAAAGTTGCAATTAATTGGATGTCAGAAAATACGAACATTTGAACCAATCATATTTGGGCATTTATCACATGTTCAGCAACTATGTGCAACACCCCTCTGGAAATACAAAAATGTTAAAAACGACTGAACCCAGTATAATAATAATAATTGACCCTTCACACAATTTAGTGTCTCTTTTTCGCAGCGCGAGTCTGATAACAACACGGCTCAGTTTTGTCTTAATAAGACCCGAGATTAAATCTATATCATAACGTTTATTTATGGAATTTTGTATTAATTAGGGATGATGCAGGGTGAAATTTCGGTTTTTCTCACCACTAATGGAAGCTTATAACAGTCATGTTCTATAATCAAAAAGATTTATTGTGAAAACGTATCTGATTAAGCCTTTTTCCTGGTTTATTGTATGTGCGTGCATGTGACAGGACGGTAAATGGGATAAAATATAATTAGGGACTTTTCGGTTGCACGTTCACTATAATTATAAGGACTGGTATGTGTAATTATGATAATATAAGAACTTTTATATATACAGTATACGGTATACTATATACTTTTGTTTTCGTTAAATACTCGTTTGATCGTGGTTATTGTAAAACTAGTTTAAACAAATAATACTTTGATTTTCACCAAATGTCTTTGTGTATGCATTTGCATTAAGTCGAGATATGTTGTATAGTAATTATTATAATGATAATAAATGCATTTAAGATTTAATTTAAAGACGCTACAACGCAATAATTTGTTTGAGAAAAAATATAGAAGTTGATAGTTACTCTTGAAAGTATACCATTTGTTTTAAATTGAATTGAACTTCATACGCTTAAATAAATAATATTATTATATATTATATCCCTCATGAGATCGTTTTACCATTGAATTTGACAAACGATAGTTTTGGACAACTCGCAAAATAACGTCACCGGGGCGTTAGTAAAAAAATTAACTCTAAAAGTTCGTTACGCGCTCGTTCCATAGATCATGTGTTTAAGCAAAATGCACACGCGATCAAATTTGTGCAGTACTCTATGGCGCACACGTTCTAGTCACGTGATTGCCCTTGTTGGTATAAACTATTCACCCTAGGAAGAAGAACGCCAAGACAGCCAATAAGCACATCCGTGGGAGCGCTAGCACGCATTCATCGCGTATGTGCGCAACTGCCAGCCATAGAAGTATGAATAAACAAACCAACCCGTTTATAACTAGAAGGCTCACTTAACGCGCGCAAGTCACGTGTCCAATAGACTTTGTACATGGGCAACATGGCGGAGTGAACCGATTTTTGAAGCACAAAAGGAATACCACTAGACGTCATCGCGTCGTGACCTAGAAAGACTTGACCAATCATCATGCTATGAAGTGCGCGTAGACTATCGCGCCTATTTTCCTGCGCACTGTCCTAGATTGTATCACGCTTGAGAACAATGGGATCTATGGTGACGTATGCATATGAACTTGTTTTATTGACCTCGATCTGGTGACGACGCGTATGAACTGCTCTGTGATTGGTTTATGTAATTCCCAAGTATCCCATAATGCAACCTGCAGTGGTATTCCTTTCGATGACCAAAAATCGCGGCACTCTGGCAGCAGTGACACCCCCCTGCTGCCAGCGCGTTGGTGCGCACTCAGTTTTGCGTCTTTGTGATTGTATGCGCAAAATAACAATGACTTTAAGCGTATTAGATGCGCCGTGGTTCTGGAGGCTCATACCAAAGACTGTAGAATTACAAGACAGATCACTGGCGGTCGCGCAGCGATGTCCCTTCAAACAGAATGAAGATTCAAATCGAGCTAAAGAGAAAGTTGGGTACACCCAGAGGTTTGGGTACAGTACTGAATCTTGTTTATTTTAATTAATTTAAAAACATTTAAAAATTATTGTCGATGAGCTTTTTTGGAACAAATGTTCCCTTTGTTAGTATTAATTTAAACAAAATTAAGGATCAGAACGTACTTACTTAAACTCGGCAAATTCAGGCTAGTATGACGATTGAACATCAGCTTATCTCCAAGTTGAGTACACCTGGGGGACACATTGTTTTTCTAATTCAATATTATCTTTGTATATGTAAAAATATTTAAAAATTATTGTCGATGAGCTTTTAGAGATTTTCACTCACATTTTTGAAATAAAGAATTGTTAAATTCACAGATCTCGAACGTGCACAATAAACAGGCAATGGCATATTTGGATATTTGCATATTATCACGCACACTGTCTGGAATATATACGCACCGACAAACCAATCGACTTTGTTCTTCCCAACATGATACTGCTTTGTGGAATAATTGACCAATGATAACTGCGTATGTGTGCGCATTATAAAATCGGTGCGCTTAGTCAGCTGATTTATTTCCGAAAATAGTGTTGTTGCTAGGCTAAAAATAGCCGAGTCATTCACATTAAGCCAGCAGCAACAACAACAACTGCAACAATACATATGTGGGGAACCCCCTGTGCAATTTGCATTGTGACGTCAGGACTGTAATTGCGCGCATTAACTGAGGACATCGCGCGCTGCCCATTCACTTTGTACAAGAAAATTGTCCAGTGGTCGGTCTTTCCATTAAGCGTCTTTGCTCATACTGGCTTCATTAATGTCGATTGATTTTTATATCAAAATTTACAAGCGATTTTATGAAATATTCAAGAGATTTTCACTTATTTTGCTATAAGCTGAACACAATCACTGATATTGATGAGTGATATAAAACAACTAACGAATGTGCTTGATTGTGATAGGCAATCTATTACCTCGGTGGGCTCAAAATGACTATTACCCTCAGCTACGCTTCGGGTAATAATAATTTTGAGCCCACCTCGGTAATAGATTTGACTATCACAAGAAGCCCATTCGTTAGTTGTATAATATTGAGCATCGTATTGTTATTATTATGAGACATTACGATTATTATTATTATTATTACGATCTGAATGTATACGCTATCTTTCCTCAGCTTCGCTTCGGAAAGATAGCTACATCCAGATCGCCTCGGAAGTGATAGTTTGTCCCATCACCTTCACCAACGGTAATTATTTGCTTAATACATGTCAAATATTCACTGATTATGATATAGATACAAAATTGTACAATTATGCCATTATGTTTGTCATAATATGGTAGCATGTACATATAATTGATTTCCAGTTTTTGACAATAAATGAATCATTCTAAATCTAAGTCACGATTGTTCGGTCAACTGTCTCAGTTGAAGTCGAACTCCACTCGAATGAGAAGACTATCACTGTTGACAGAACCATGGACGAACGTGGGGGCGGGGCCTTTATATTGACGTCATCACGACGTACCAGCTCCCTATACATGTGGCAGAAGCCAGCAGAACCATGGGTCAACGTGGGGTGGGACCTATATCGTGACGTCATCACGACGTGCCAGCCCCCTATACATGTGGCAGAACCATGGGTTAACGTGGAGGCGGGGCCTATATCGTGACGTCACCACGTAGCAGTCCACTAAACATGTAGCCTACCCTCGAACAATCATGACAATAGTCCAGTTTGGACTGTGGTGATTTTTTTATATTTTTATCCGCTCTTGCCCGCTAGATGGCGACAAACCCCACTAATCTGTCTTACCCCACCAATCTGTCTTACCCCACTAATCTGTCTTACCCCACTAATCTGTCTTACCCCACTAATCTGTCTTACCCCACTTGGCTGCCATCACGAAGGGCTGTCGTGATGGCAGCCAAGTGGGGTAAGACAGATTAGTGGGGTTTGTCGCCATCTATATAGCGGGCAAGAGCGGATACAAAAATTTAAAAAATCACCACAGTACAAACTGGACAATCATGACAATAATATGTTACTGGGTGAAGTGATTGTATATATAAGGTTAGTGTTCGTTATTGAAGAATGGTTCATACACTGTATTAATTCATTATGTAAAATGAAATAAATTGGTGATAGGTGTCAACATGATTTCTGTCATTGGTAATTATTCACATTAATATTATAAATATTACACTATATTGTGTAGATCAGTAATGATGTAGAGGGAATATGGCAGACGATCTTTCTTTGATGTTTGTCTTAATGATGGGAAATATTGTAAATATAACACTTTGTTGTGTTTGTTTGTTAACGTATGTCACGGAAAAAGATCTCAAAAAGAAAGAATATATAATTACATGTAGTCAGTTTAAGCGATGTTTGGGTATTTTGCTTGGTAAACGCTCACACATTAGTACTTATGCGCGAGTCACGTAGCTAGCGCGGGTCACGTAGGGGTCATGCATACCGATCTGGCACTCCGTGAAATCTATGTACAAACTTACACACCGGCCGAAAATACGTATGTACCTAATTAACCGACGTCCCTCAGTTTATTCAGTTTTAGGTCTATATCTCCACGAAAAAGAGATTTCAAGCCCTAATTTTTTCAGGCATGCTATTAAATGACATTTCCTTTCATATAAGACAATAACCTCGCAACTTTTGAATTTTGGCTTGCAAAAGTGGATCTCTCCCTTTAACGCTCTTGAGCTGAATGATAGATATCGTCATACTAAAGGGGTATTTGAAAAAAATCTAACCCTATTTTATTCTTCTCTTACCAAAAGCTAAACAACACGGTAGAAGAGAAACGAGGAAGCTCCAAGTAATTTGTGTGGAGTTCGACACTTTACAGGCATGCCTTTAATAATTGGGTGAAGTAGATTCTTAGAATTTAAATACAAATCAAAAAATCAAATGAAACAGAACACAGTCGAGTCAAAGAATATCTAAATCGTGCATTTTGTTTTATTACAGTCTTTACGTATATCACCAATACAATGTGTATATTGATAACATGATGCTGTATTACTGTATTACGTAATAATATTAATACGAGTAAACACTTAACATTACATTTGTACAATAAATACTTTTTTAGTCACTTGTAAGAATGTCCGGGGGCAAATTACAAAACGTTATTAATTACTGGTGTAAATTGCTGTTTAAGTTTATGCGAGGAAATTAATGAATGGGCCCCGTTGCAGAAAGAGATGCAATCGATTGTAAGTTACAACTAATTGTTAGTCAGAACATTTGCGCCTTTCAACCAAGCAGATTTGTCCAATCATTTAGAACATACATGTACATGACAGCTGCTCCAAGTCCAAGTAGGCATTTACGTGTACAAAGCATTACCGTATATTTATTGGCTGTTGAGTTAATGTTCTAGTTATAACACATTGTCAATAGATTTGTTTATTACATTCGAAAAGTTGATGTTTATGTGATTAGCAATATGACATTCAAGTTAGTTATAAATAACAATTGGTGATTGTTTAAATTAGAATTGATTTGCATCAAGTGCATGAGTGTGTTTAGTAATTTTACTTCACACCTGAATGTTACAGCAGTTACTTATTTAATTATCTTTTGTAAGAGAAGGGGGATGTCATGATGTTGCGTGGACCCTGTGAGATGACTACTCACTGTATATCTTATGCGCATGCGTGAGGCGTGGGATTGAAGGTCGGTTGCAGGGCATCCGAGGCTTCCGGTTTGTGAGTCATCCGGATCCATTCCTTAACAACAATTAACAAATCAACTTACAATCAATAGAATCTCTTTCTACAACGGGGCCCTGAACTTGACTTTACGTGTATGTAACAATTTGGGGCGAACATTATTAGAATAACGTATGTACACTTACTAAAACAATGCCTTTTACATGTGCGAATTGCCACTTCTCGTCGTTACTGGGTTTTTTTAAATATGGCACAGTCTAAGCAAAACCAAACGTACCCGTTTACCGTGTTTATAGCCCGGTCACATATCAACGGATTGCGCAAACGGATGTCAAACGGAGAGCTAAATTTTCCATCCGTTCTATACGTTTCTTGTCCGTTTCTTGTCCGTTCCTTGTCCGGTGATGTACGTTGTTCTATGTTTTGTACAATGAAGCAATGGAGACGACTTTTATCACCGGATAATTTAATTTCGCAAATTGTCTATTCGTTGGGCATACGTTTCCGATATCCGTTGATATCTGACCGGGCCATTACAATTAAATACTCACATGATGTCTGCATGATTGTTTAGACAAATATAGACAATATGTGACCGGCTATAGCAAAACCCTGCACTTGTCGGTACAAATCAAAATGTAGATTTTCATACCATTACAAAGGTCTCATCACAAGCTTTCACATGTCTTGCTTTGTTCTAACAAATTGGTCAATAATTGGCAAAGATATGATTGTTTCAACTTTTCCTTGACACACATTGTGTGAACTTAAAATGCCCATTTCTTCAAAACATAAATTACCAACAAGTGCAAAAGTTTTGCTATAGCCGGTCACATATATATACATATTTTATCCATCTTATTCTTACACATGACAGGGAACTATATTATCAATTATAATGAGAGGTGGAACATTCTACGTGAATAGATTATTTCACATGATCATTATACACTTTTTTGACAACATTTACACAAAATATTTATATTCGATATGTAGGCTAAATATTATACAATTTATGTGTACATATATATACAAACTACCATTTACGTGATTATGTACTAAAATATCTTCATTCTTCTCGCACAAATATTGCAAACTGAATTTTCATTTCATCATAAATAAAAAAAAAATAAAAAACTCATATAAGATAATCTAAAATATATTAGCCAATATAAAGATGTAATAGCATAAACCATTTATATATTTGACAACGTTCAAATGTACAGTTATTTTTTTGGGTGCATAGCGTTATATTTGGTGCATAAATATTAATGCATTTTCGTACACACAAACCATTTACATAACAATTGCTAGCGTATCATATTTAAAACATTTGCATATTCGTATTGTATGATATTGTGGCCGTGTTTACATATATTTACATTAAATCAGACTGGGTTATTTCGGCTAATTATAAGCATGAATGCATAAGTATACAAAACACTTTATATACAGCATTACACAACGTACGCATCGACCAATAGTTTAGTTGGCCCCTTGGCCGAATACAACAGTCTTAGTATCGTACATTGTGTAAATGCATGGACTCTCGGCTATGTTAGCTGTGCGCATGCGCACTCGGCGTTGCCTCGTGCACATCGCACAGATAACATAGCCTCGAGTGCAATGAATTTACACAATGCACTCTAGACAGTGTATTATTAGTATAATAATTGTTGGTCTCCGGACCTTTGTATAATGTTTTTTTTTTTTTTCATACCTGAAATAAATAAAATAAATAAATATAGGTGTTTGTAAACATTATTTGCTTGCTCGTTGCTTCACAGATAATTTGTCTCCTGTTACTAATTGATTAATGCATATAGTTCAGTACTGTATGTAACACGTACACCTATTCATGATAAAAACACATGGTAGAATAATAATATTCATTGATATATTCAAAATCACATATAAATCGTAATCATAAACACAAAACCTGATGCACGTAAAGACACTAAATTAAAATTATCATAAGATTCAAAATTTTAAAAATGGTTTTATATATACAACAACATAATTAACGATAAATTATACAAGTCCTCAAGCAAACTATAGCGGTGAGACAAGGAGAGGGAGGAGTTAGCATTTTAGAGAGAGAGGTAGAGTGAAATAGAAAGTAAGAAATATAAAGAGATTAAGTTGAGGGTGTATGAACAAAAAGGGGAAAAGAATAAACAACCAGAATAGGGAAAGAGAGGGGAAAAGGAAGTGAAAAAGAAAGACAGAGAAGGAGAATGAGAGTAAAGAAAATACGAGAAAGAACAAAAAAGAAAGAGTGTTAGGTAAGGAGAAAGCAAGCGGGCAAGAGTGAAAAAGAAAGTGAGAGACAAGGTGCGCAGAGGTGGACATTAAACAACATGAGATTAACATTCACATATTGCACATTTAACCAAAAATATCAAAAGTAAAAATAACTCAACAGTACTGACCAGCTTATAAACAGAATAAAGTATATAGTGTTTTAAAAATCAATTATTTGAGTATTCAAAAATCATATATATGGCAAAACTATTAAGGGATATGATTATGAGTAGTTTCAAGTAATAACAAGCTCAATCTGGAAACATCGCGACGGTGAATATATGTAATTGTATTACATTGTATGCACCTTATGCAACATACCAATAATATAATGATCGTAAAAATTAAATTGAACTAATACTTCAATGTCAACATGATTCAAGCAGATAAGTGATTATAAACATGACATAGAAAAAATATATAAACAAAAATACAATTTCATTCTGACAACGAAACAAAACAAAACAACAACAACAACAAGTGCATGAAAATTAATTATTATGAGATCGAACGAATGCAGGGACAGCTGAGTTTTGATAGCGGTTGGAACAACTAGGCCGTCATTATGGCAGAAAAGGCGAAAGTTGTGTAGAGAGCTTTTCAAAGGGGGTGAAGCTCTCTATGTCGTGACGTTAACACCGACTGAGCAAACTTTGTTCAAAGTTGCATCTCGATCGTTCATGCAGGGATGGGAGGCATTGGATGGGTGATGTAGCACGCACCTTAAAAATAATGCACACATCTGGTTCAAGTTATCTAAAAAGATTGTCAAAACCCAAAAATCTTGCGTAGAACTCAAGCGGTTCTCATAATTATACCTCGTTATGTTTGTATTACATTTTAAACATGGAACAGGTTAAATTTATTCAAAATGTTTCTTTCATTATAAGTGAATTTCCACGGGATGGTTGACATGAATTGAAAACAAGCAATTTGCTCTATGTCAAACTTATTTACTTTTGGGGGGATTATTTTCTCATAAATCATGATCCTTTGATTACACCTTTCATTGCACATAACTCTTTTTGAATGTTCGGGTGTCTCCTTATAGGGAAAACTGAAACCATACATCAACATTCACATATGGAACTACCCTGTGCTTATTTCTAGATATTCTTCATTTTTTTATCAAATCTTGGCTGGTATAATCATTACTCAAGGTACCTAAAAATGATTAAATATCACAGTATCTTTTTAGATGAAAATTTCCTTTTCTTTTTACGCGCCATAACATATTTGTTTAATGCCAAAAACAAAACCTTCCAACAAAAATAACGTAACGCGAGTTACCAATACTTGTCTTATGCATCCTGTAATTTAGTACTAATTGAATATATTACAATATTGCATCATATAGGACGCATACAAATGTCAAATTAACGCATAACATATTTGACCAGGATTACATAATTATACAGTATAATGGTGATTTTCACTATATAGGTGCACTCAATTTGTGTTGTGTTCTCTTTTTTGTAACGCGAGTTACCAAATTAGATTCTTCCCCAAGTACATAAAGGTGGCTCTATTTAATTTGTTTGTGTTGTCTAGTTATAGTGCACGTCTTTAACCCATAAAGAGAGAGATTCCCCATCATACATTTACTTTTGATTATGTTCTCTACACAAAAACCGAATGTTATGCAAATACGACCAACATTGGCCCTTTATGCAAGGGATGAGCATCATTCAAAGTCACTCGCTGTGCGGGATAATCCCATTCATCGCGTACATTATGGAGGCTGCCATTGATGTTTATGAAACTCGGATCGCTCTAAAATGTGACGTCAAACCCGAACTACTCTTTTTGTTGGCTCACGTTTTTGCCTTGTGTTTGCGCACAAACCGTGCGAGCTGCAAGAGCTAACAAAAAGAGGCCGAGCTTGTTTGTTCGGGTTTGACGTAGCATTTCAGCGCGAACAATTCAAAATCCGGGTTTCAAGTTTCAACAAATATAATGGCAGCCTCCACGCTATACGCGCTGAATGGGATTAGCCCATATACAGCGAGTTACTTTGAATGATGCTCCTCCTTTGTTTCAGAGGGCAAACATTGGACATATTTGCATGAAAGTATGTTTTAATGTGTAGATAACTTAATCAAAGGTAAATAGAAGATGGGGAAACTTTCCCTTTAAGGATAAAATCAGCCTACAGTTCCATAATATAATGAAGTTACAGCACAATGAAGTCAGTCAGCGTCCCAAAAAGTATAACCCGAGTTGCCGTGGAATTCGATGCCCATAACGATATGTATGATTGACGTATTTTGATTTGAAATTCTTTGGTCAGTTGGTGGAGACTTTCAACTGTGTACAAACTCAGTGCGAGGAGTGAGTGAATATGACTTTATATTTTCAGTCATTACTCGGTAATATGGCCCTAATTTACCATGGAATGTTCACGCATCATTAAGTGAACATATTATATCACACGCTTGGCGAGCTTTCTAACTTGGCCTTTATGCCATAACAATTTCGTTTGGCTCTGCTTTTTCATAATGTTTGGAACGACTTTTCCAATATGCCTCCAGTGTTACTCGCTTGTAAAAGCATACTGCGATACCGGCGACTACGATACCGGCGAGTATCAGTGCGATAGGCAGCACGACACCCACCACACGGCTCCCGTCATCATCCTTTAAACTCGAAGCGCTAGCGCCATTACTGACATCACTTGAATCACTTCTTGGAATGGCTGTTGTGTCGATGTTCTGCGCAGGCTTTGGTGAGGATATCATCGGTGTCTCGTAAACGAAATCGCTGCAATTAGACAGGGGAGTTAGCATATCTAGCCTAGACGAGCAACACGATACCGCTTTGTATTCCAGATTTAGTAAAAAATCTGCCTCGATGTGCGAGCTATTCACATCTTCGGATCCAGAGAGCAGAGGCGACATACGTGTTTCATCTTGGTAACATATTATAGGATCCCCGATTTTGCTTCCAGCAGTTGCTACGCAATGCACCTTCTGAACGTCTGCGGTTGTGGTCGTTTCGTCGCTTTTCCTGCCATTGCTTGGTTTGCCTTTCCGCGCTGTAGCTATGGAGCATGCAGCCTTTCCCGGCGGGAACAGGACGTCGGTAACCCCGTATGTCTTGGTAATCCATTTATCTACATCAGCAACCTCGCGCTTACCTAGAAATCTGCAAGTGTACGTGACAGCGTCTTCACTTTGCATATTGTCAATATTGAGGCTGATGTCAATGTCCATTTTGTTGTCGGTATGCGGTGATGGCGAGCGCTCAACGTCAACCCGGAATCGGGACTCTTGCCCATCACTGAGTCCAATACCCGTGAAGTTCCCATCGCGATAAAACGGATCCCTGTTCCCGATAGCAAGTTCAAAGCGAACCAGCGAGGCAACACCACGAAAACTGAATTCTATTGACGCGGTCTCTCCTTTTTCGTATGCGTTTAGAAAATGCTGCTCTGTTATCATAACAATTCCCGCAATGATGGTCAAATACCCACATCTGACGGACGCCATGTTGGAATGTTGCAGACTTGACACGGTGTTAGCATATAATATATTAAAGTATTTGCCAGTTTCTTTGCCAGTTTACGTTGGATAAATATGAGTCACAAACATTCAATATAAAGAAGTTCTGGTAGACCGTGTCTACTCATGTGCCAGAACACGTGCGAAATCATTAATGTTATACTAAAAGTTCGTTTGGAAGAAAAGTATTTGCAATGGAGCAACGAAAGTGTTCAATTAATCAGGGACCGTCGACCAGCGAAAGCTAAATGGACATTCTACCTGATACGCGATCAGTCTGTACATTTCCGTGTTTCCTTCTCTCGTTTCCATCAAAGCTTGTTCGATGAGTTAATCAGGCGCGCGATGCCATCTAGCGAACGCCTTGCGCACGGTGTAGAATGCACACTGGCTCAGTACTATGGAGTGCGCACAAACTAGCCTAGTTCAAAATGGCGACCCGCAGTGACAATCTGTGACCAACCGAATTGTAGTGACAGCACCAACGCCTTAACATCACACAGAGGGCACGCGGTCAGATCTGCGTAAAAGAAGAGAAAAAAGAAGATAGTAAAATATCAATTAAATTTAAATAATATTCATTTATGTGTGTGCATATGAGGCGCCGTTTGTTAACATATCATAATACAGACAAATTATTTGTTACATAATCATTATTTAACAAACAATAACCATTATTTACATATAGTACAAGTTAATCTACATTTATATTTGTAAGTAATTATTAGCCAATTTACATAATTCATAGATAATTTTAATTCATCTTTCAGTATTTATAAATAATTACAAAACACATTTTCATTATTCATAAATAATGACAAATTACGTTTTCATTATTTATATATAATGACGTTGTGATTTGTAATTATTTATGAATAATAGCAATTATTTATAAATAATGAAAATGTAATCTCCCAACAGCATCTGTCGATCGCTATACAGAGCAACAGGCGTAATATAAGGGGGATAAATCAGTTCAACCTTATCATATTCATATAAATAATAAAAACATGGGGCAGGTTTTTTTTCTTTTCATTTCGTTCAAAAGATATTAACGATTGAAGTGTTCAGATGTTAAATTGTCTACGGGATAATTTAAGCTGTGTACTAAGTAAGTGCAATGAGTTAGTGAATATCACTTTGGATCTTTGCTCATATCTCAGCCAAAAAATTTCCAATTAACGTAAATTTTTCACACATTATTTCGTGGACATATGAGATTACTCCAATACACATTTTCATTAAACACTCATCACTTTTTGCACTTGTCAACAAAGTGACTAGATTCCTTTAGTCTGGCGCGCCGTGTTATGGCTTTCCACGGAAGGGTAAACATGGAGTGTGAAGAGAGGGATGAACTGCAACAGAAGAGGGTGGGGTCAACTTTAGTGCACCCTCCTCACTAACTAGCTACGCTGCTGCTATAGGTGTGGCATATATTGAACGTAGACAACGTTGACATTGACATCAATATTACACTTTGTTAGTAGTTGCAGGCTATAGCAGATCCAAACAAAATATGTCGGATTATAATAATAATTATTACACGCTCGTGTACAATAATATCAATTTCTGAAAATCAATGATATCGTGAATTTTGAAGACTGAAATTCAGATATGTGATAGAGTTGGGTATAGACATCAAAAATATGCCAAAAACTCAAAATCAAAAAATCGACCGAAATTTGAAGATTCGCCGGTACGTAATGTCACCGACGAGTTATTATATGTGTACATACAGCTCTCTAAAATACACGTATGTTTTAACTTTTGTCTCCCCACCCTAACCCCTTCCACTCCCCGCCAACAAACAGCAATCGGCCAGCAGGTATGTCATCAATATGAGATCACATTCTGATTTAATATCAATACTTTTTTACTTCATAAGTAAATAAGCCAGTTCGTAGTTATAATCTGCGCATGCGCGAAATTACCGATCTAGACTTCCGGGTTCCATCGGTCGTGAGAATTGACGGAGCCACGCGTGCAATTGAATGCGAATTGTTTGTTTACGTTTTTAAGATCTGGATCTGGATCAAAATCAGCCCATCGTTGTTTGTATTCACCACATCAAAGGTTAATAGCATAATATTATGTACTATTTCATAGAACAAGAACCGGTTTGATAGAATGTGTTATTGATGTGTAATGATGATATTTATTGATCAATAATTTCACCGAGCCTTGCTTGGCCTGGCTAGCTTGGGTAGCACGAACTGGGTACGTACACACGTAGGTGTACATAGCATTGTGCGGAGATTATCGTCTTCCGCTTGCTGCACTATCCAACGCAAAAACAGTTTTTGCCGGCTGATTTCTCTCTCCCTTTATTAGCAAATGCAAACAAAATTTCGTTTATGTGATCCACAATTTATATAAATTGATAATGATTACCGACTTTCTTGTTTTGAAGACCGCAACATGTAGAAAAAAGTATTATATCCCGTCTGTTTTCCTTGCCGATGGCGTCCTAAAACATACTAGCGTTCAATTATTGAACAGTACAGTGTACGAATGGGCGATATGATTATCTCCAGTCTTGTAGCATTATTGCGTGTGAATGATCCACCTGGATCATTCACAAGAAAGTTGATTACAAGAAAGTTGATTTGGAGAAAAATCGACAAATTCTTGAAGATATTTTACATCAAATGTGTTCTTTATGAGTTTATGCAGCTGCACGTATAATTTTCACTTTGATTTGATGCATCTAATGTTTGTTTTATGCTGTCAAACTAAAATTATCCGGTAAAAGGACATGCTACCATACACAATAGCTGTACGCTGATGGAGTATCGGACTTTGACCTGTGACGTCACCCAAGCTCCATGTCTAATTACGATTGATAAGAGTGTCAAAACAATCTGTCAACCTATCTCAATTGGAACGTATATAGCCAAAATGTTCAGGTCCCTAGGTGTGCTTGTTTTTTGTTATTGCTGTTTTGTTCTTGAATTCTAGCTGAAGTGCACTCTGCTTCGTCACGGGATCACATGATTATGCTTTATATAGAAATCATGTAATATGATGATACACCAGACATTACTATGGTTTTGTGAATGATGCGCAGTGACGGAGCGTGGGAGCTCCGAGGGGGGTAGAGGGGTTGGTACGTGAATCATTGGGAGGTACACCCTTTGTATCTATTTATTTTTGCATAGAGTTCCCCTTTGTCTTTGCTTATTTTTTGTTTTCGAATTATTGGGGGGGGGGGGGGCACGTG
The DNA here is from genome assembly GCA_037951105.1 of Echinarachnius parma. NCBI lineage: Eukaryota > Metazoa > Echinodermata > Echinoidea > Clypeasteroida > Echinarachniidae > Echinarachnius > Echinarachnius parma. The sequence continues at coordinate 56,492 of JBAMJV010009139.1, read as the reverse complement.
CACCCCTTGCCCTTCCCATGCGCTCCTGAAGCTACGAAACAGCACCAGTCCTAGTTGTTCTGTTTTTTCCATGTAGCTAGAAGTTCAAATTCGCAACTCACAAGCAATTAGGGATTTATTTCGCAATACAATGTATAGTTTTCCGAGGTTTTAGGCTATATGCATAAACTGTAAAATGCAGCTATCTTCATATTATAAACACGTATGCTATAATCATTAGCGGTCTATGGAGTACATTTCATCAGTTCTTCTTCATACTATACACACGTATGCTATAATCATTAGCGGTCTATGGAGTGTTCATCAGTTCTTAATACACCTAACAATTTGTAAGACATCTGTAGAATTTGACGACAATAAAGCATGATTATTCAAAATGTATAATATACAAAGGTCCAACACAGGCGTTTCGAGTAAAAATAACTGGGTATACAAATGTATGCCAAATGTTCTCATTTCAAGTACACACTTACCAAAGTACCCCTTTTTTAAGGCCACAAGTACACAACAAAATATAAGTTGTGGCCCTCCATGCGTGAATCTAGATTTTTTTTAAACAACACAACCAACTCATATACACGTATACACCCCCCCCCCCCCCACACCCCACCTTGCCCCTCCCCGTCAATATATTTGTACCTTGAGTAAATCATAGGCCTATTCATTGATAAGAGTAAAAACAATCCGTCGACCTATCTCAGTTGGAACGTAGCCATCACTATAGCATGACTCACTGGGTTTGTTTGGTTGATGATCCACCACTCGATCACGTGACTGATTATTAAGTTTACCAGTCAGGTGATATGTAATGATACACCAGATTTTGACCAACCATGCCTTATCATTATGGTTTTGCTAATGATGCTCAGTGACGTAGTTATGGTAGTTTGGTCGGACTTAGTTGGAAGGGCGTGGCACTTGCATTATTGGGAGGTACACCCTTTGTATATCTTGTTTATCACATATTTTCGCCTTATCTTTGTATTGTTTTTGTCGAATTATTCGGGGGAATTTGCCCCCATACCCCCCGTGGCTACACCACAGCAACATGTTAAAAATTGCGCAATAAACAAACGAATTTATATGGGAATTTTCGGTTTGCACATTTCGCAATATGACTAGTTGTTGGTCTAGGGCAGCCGTGCTAAATGGTCATAAAATTACAGATATGCATTATTTCAACTGTGTAGCTAATAGCAATGAGTAAGCAAATATACATTCAAACGTTTCAGGTTTGTCTTAGCGACCACCTGTCTATAGTGGTCACGAAAAGTGTTCCCTTATAAAGACAAATATTGCGATTTATTATTTGAGCGTTACAGCACATCGCTTTATATAATGCTCATATCTGAGATTCACAGTGCTAATTGACATTTTATTAATTTAATCGTCGTGGAAATTGTGATATTTCGGCGGCAATGTGGTAAATTTCGGTAGTATATCAACGCATGTTTCGCAATACATATTAATTTAATCGTCGTGGAAACTGTGATATTTCGGCGGCAATGTGGTAAATTTCGGTAGTATATCAACGCATGTTTCGCAATACATAATTAGTTGTTAAATATTTTAGGGCAGGGGAGCAAAATTATCATAATAACCAAATGAAATGCTCGCCCTCACATGGATCTCCTTTGTAGTCGATTACTTTTGACAATTACATATGTAAATAACGTAAATTTAATTGTTTACTTTGTATTTAAAAGCAAATATAAATCATACCTTATTGATCGTGCATTGTTATCAACCAAATTATAATTATATATATATATTTGTTTCCTTTTTGTTTTGTTTTACCGGATATATTTCATGAAAATTAATATTGTTCATGCCTGCTTGTGTGTATGTCACGTCATGTTCTATGTTCTTAGTTTATACATAATATGAACCTGGGGATAAGCCTAGGTCTACGGCCTTTGCTGATCCCCACATCCATTCTATTGTATTGCTACTTTGTATGCCTATATTGTGTTGTTTCGTTATATCTTTTTTTTTGTTTTGTAAATGGTGTATCTTTTTATATAATCACTATACTAGGTATGTTGTTGCTTGGATAGGCCCCTATATATCAACAAAAAATGATTATATTTGAAATGCATATTTTGAATTGACCAAACTCACTCGCATCCCTATAGTAGTTCGTGCATGCCTGGTTGTTTGCACGTACTAATAATGTATTAAACCAACTTTGCTTATTACTTTTTTACTTGTGTCTTTATTATTGAGATATCTAAAGATTGAATTAAATGATAACAGGAATAATTAACACCGTGTACAAACTTCATGAACTTATGACAGCGGGTTAGCAAATAGCACTTTGTGCTTTCGCTCAGTAGCCTACTCGGTCATAATGATCATTTTATCAGTCATTTGTTAGTTCTGCGCATAATAATTATGTCAACAAAGCTACTAGATACCTTTAAGGGGATCTAGTAGCTTTGTTGGCATGTGCAGAAAGGCGATGAATGGTTGGTATAATATGTAGTTTGGGGATACGATATGCCCTCTGGGTATTGTGTGAAACTGTCACGGTAAATGGATGAAAATGGGCGAAAATGCAAAATGGTATTTGCTAAGTCATTGCACTGAGTTGTATTCCAGTTTATTCAATCAAACATAAACAATATGTACAATATATACAGAGTTTAAATATAGTTATATAGTTACAAAATTATGAATGATTCGGGCCCAAGAGAAGCAAATGCTTATTGGCAGGGCCCGCTTATACATGCAAAATATAAAATAATATTCAATTCATATACCCTAAAGAAACGAACAAAGATAAAATAAAATCGAATATAAAAATACATACAAACACGCACACACACAAAATATGGTTACACATCGGTCATATATAACGTCAAATGAGGATTAGTTTGATTTGAAGGTGACATTATACTTGTCATACTTTTTCTTTCATTTGTTACAACTGTCTACATATCGATTAAAGAGATATTTTTTACATAAACATTTAAAACGAGTTAAAGTTGAACTTGATTTTATATTTTCACTCAATAAATTCCATTCTTTTATAGCTTGCATACGAGTGGAGTTAAGTGCACATGAGGTGCGAACTAGAGGTATATGAATATTTCGGCTGGTTCTAGTTTGATATGAATGATAAACAAAAGTAGGCTTTAAAATATTTTCAAAATAAAACGAGTGTGTACACAGTAATGACTATCCAGTGGATAGTTACAAATTGAACACTTCAATCGTACATATATTTCTAACAAAAGAGAAGCAAACCAAAACTGTTCCATGCTTCCATTAGTAATGTGATAACAACAAGGTATAATAGAACCACAAGATTTCTGATGAAGTTTTGTGGATTTGGCCAATGTTACTGTAGATCCCTTTACTAGAACTCGTGATAGGCCGCCTTCCGCTTTGTGTGAGTGGAAAGGACGTACTTGAGATTTGACACAATGGTGTATTGGAACAAAAATAAAGTTGATGAATGTGATCCTAAACAGAATTATAACACGTGTGAGGTGTGTTTACATAATACATGTACAATAATAAATGTGTAAGAGAGTGGTTTCACACCGGTGATTGCAGTCATGATTGGAGTCATGTTTACAATCACGGTGATTCTGTTGCCTTGCTTTCACACGACGAAAAAGACTTCGCGCAAACAGTGATTACAATCACAGTTTCTGGAGACGTACCTGTCAATCAAACAAGGAGAACACTAGTACTACACTGCATGACTGCATTCGAAGCGAAGAGCGCCCGGTTTATTGGTGGAAGTGCATGTAAGATCACGTAAGCTCAGCCTCCCAAATCATGTTTTGGAGGTCAAGCCGTTCAGACTATAGTCTTTTGACAAGCCTGTCTCGTCTGAGCCACGCGTTCAGTCGTTCCTGCAGCGCAGCCATTTAGACGCGATCGCCTTGTTAAAAGGCTATTCAGACTAGAGAACCGCACCGTGATTTGAGTGAATCATGATTTAAAAACACCTCCGGACCACGATTACAGTTTTGCGATTCGTGATCACAGTGTTCGTGATTCTAGTTTGCTTTCACACGTCAAACAATACCGTGATTGGAGTGAAAAATAACTCAAATCATGATTGCAATCACGAAAATGTACAGGTGTGAAAAGGCTTTGATGTTAAAGTGTATTTTGAAGAGGCTGTTTGTCAATTGTCTTATTGTTAGGTGATTTGATGCCGTCTTAATACTAAAAGTAGCGGCCCTGGACCCTGGCTGTAAAGGAGTGGGGTTTCACGCTTGTGGTGTGTGTGAGTACACCTAATCTTTTGCGCCTCCCCATGAAAATTCTGGATCCGCCCCTGAATAAGAATCCATCCCCCCCCCCCAAAAAAAAAAGAGTAAAACAGTGAAAATATATCATGTACCTATTTGTTTTGCATCTTCGTGTTTTTGTTTGATCAAATAGAAGTTGCCTAAAAGGAATATTATTTAAATGAGCCAATCTATTTGAAGGTGGTAAAACTACATTCACACACAGGCGCGCCGGAAGCAGTTTTGGATTGGGGGGGCGGGGGGGCAAAGAACAAAGGGGGCTCACGATTTTTTTAGTGTAGGGGCTCATGCCCAACCACACTCACAGGGTTGCTAACTTTGAGCCAGAGGTGAGAGTGAGACATTGCGAGGGAGCGAAGTGGCTGAGCCGGGGGAGGGTGTGTCCCCCCTCCCACGGTAGGGAGCTTTTGCATTTTGGACTTGAAATTGTGTAATCTGGTGCATACCTAGATAGGAAATAAATATGCACCCCGACACACACACAAATATTGTATTTAGTGTCGCAGTATACACAGTTCCAACATAAACCATATGGCGCATTATGTATGATCCAACAACATAGCCTACAGCCAAGAATGAGTCCCGAGGGAGCGAAGCGACCGAGGGCTGGGCAGAACCAGAGGGGGGAGGGTTAGGGAGGGGGTTTCCCCTACCACGGGGAAGATTTTGCATTTACATACTTGAAATGGTGCAATTTGGTGCACGTCACACATGCAGCCAGAGCAATGCCAGCCTACACGAGAACACTACCTGGTACGATACAGAAAAAGGTACTCACCCCAGACCATACGCAAGTTACGCAACAAACAGAGATAATCTGTTCGCGCGCGAAGCTCGCAGCGAACACTTAACATGGATGTATAAATTAGTTTTTGAACGTTAGAATTAACAAGTCTTAGCTCATACATTTCATATTTTCCTTTCCCACTCTTCCCACTCTTTTTTTGTTTTTTTTTGTTGGGGGGGGGGGGCTTTTTTTTTTGGGGGGGGGGGGCGGCCGCCCCCCCTGCCCCCCCCCCCCCCCCCCCACTTCCGGCGCCTATGTTCACACATACATGTATATGGACAGTGCACATATTAAGTAGACATGCAGTGACACACACATACACTCACAAAGACACTGTGAATGGAATATGCAAATGTTGTTGTTTTCCAGTTTCCCACTGAAAGATGACAGCGTAACATCCGTAGACACGCGGCGGAATCAACCACTTGTATACTGTTGTGACTTGTGGGTATCAAGATATATCCGCAATATACCCGTAATCTTGGTTTGATATGCCAGAGCCATCCTCTTTCGAGAACTATTTTGAGTTTTTATATTTCATTTCGTAAAATTTCGTAAAAAACCCTAAAAGGTTTTCAATAACAAAGGATGTCCTTACTCAAATTATAATAATACAATTCCAGCGATAAACATGCACTATAAAAACATGTATGATGATATTAGCAAGCACCGGTTCACCCAAATCGAACCCATGATGTGTAAACTGTGCAAGAATTTCCCGTTGTAAGGTCATACGCTATGGTGGAGGGAATATCACAGAATGTTCCTCTACGAGGGATTTGAAATGCTATTGAGGGAAGATTGTAAGTCCCAAGACGTAGTCGAGGGACTGATCGTCTTCACGAAATAGAATTCCAAATCCTGAGGGAACATCTGTTACATTATATGACAAAAGTAACACATCTTTTCACTTTAAGCCTCTCTGAGCTCGAATAATAGAATCCCGCTCTCTCTCTCATTGTGACGTCATAATACAATCTCTCTTGCAGCGCGAAAATGCAAAGTGATGTTAGTTTTAAAGCCCCAGTCACAATGGACCTACGAAAGTGTAGGGAATGTTGTGGTTTGTTTTGCGAAGTTGTACGATAGTCGCACGACATTTGTACGACTGAAATTCTGACTGTCCTGTTTTATGCCACGACATATTGTCCACGAAATGTTTGTCGTGATAACATCATACGACAATCGCAGGATATTCGTACAAAAATGACATTGGTGGCTGCCAAAAGTTTGGTGTCGTACGATAGACCTGCGATACAATCACGACATTTTCATTGTGACCACTTTTAAAACTTCTCATGTTGTACGAAATGTAACCACGGCATAAAATTTACATTTCGTACGACATAATCATCGTGCGTTTGTAACCAGGGCTCGACTCTACACACAAACCTCCCAGTGGATAATTACAAATCAAATCACTTCAATCGTAATATCTTTTTAACGAGAGGGAAATTCGAAAAACCGAAACCCTTTCCATACACCTATTGGTAACACAAATACAACACGGGTGAATGAACCGCTCGTGTTCTAACATGTCTAAGTGAGATTGATGGATTTGGATAATGTTATTAAATTAATTACTTAAGGGGTAGTACAGTTTTGGTAAGGCTGAGCTTTAGTAACAAAAACCTGCACAATAACACTACAAACTAATAGTTCCAACTCCACCATGCTCGAAAGGTATAGAAAATCACAAACGACTAATTAAAAAGCCTGTTATCATCCAACAAGAGCCATTTAAACACAAGAGGGCGCTCTCTAAAAAGCATTGTTTTCAACCATTTTTCATACAAAATTATGCATGTAATGTTTTGGCGAAATAATGATTAGATAGAGAGATCATAAACAACTATTTAAAAACCTCTTTTGAAAATTTTTGAAAAAGTGTAGGCATTTTTTAAATTAAACAAAATAATTGAATAAATCTGGGCCCCAGATTTATTCCGAACGGATATATTTCTTGATATTTCAGCCGTTTCTGAAATGATTTTGATCAAATAAAGTTTATTCTGCCATTAAAATTGTATGCTCTTTCAAATTTTACACTCAGTTTTTCATTACCTCACAAAAACATTATTTCGTGCAGCGCCCTCTCTACAAAAACTGAACGTCACGATGAAAGGAACTTAGAAACATTGTCCAAATCCTCAAAATCCAATTGAAATTCTAGCGGTCCCCTCATAGTCATACCTTGTTGTATTCTTATTAACAAAAAAAAGCATGGGACAGGTTTCGGTTTTTCAAATTTCCCTTTCGTTAAAAAGATATTTACGATTGAAGTGTTCAGATGTCAAATTATCCAACGGATCGTCAGAACCATGTACAAAGTGAGTGCAATGAGTTAGTGAATGTCACTTTGCATTTTTGCTCATTACTCGGTCATATAATGTCCATTTAACTTGAAATTTTCACACAACACCCAGTGGACAATCATATTATCAGACAACAACAATATTGTATCAACCACAAATCGCTGTTTGCACATGTCAACAAAGTTACTAGATCCCTTTAAGATAGTAAGAGGTGGTGAATTATACACCTAATTACATAGTATACATTATATATATATAAATTATAATTTTATGTGGTATACCGTATAGATGTTGTAACTCTGCTTACGAGGTTTGACAATGAGAAAGGCACTGGCAGGAAAATGTAGTAGACAAAATGAAAGTCCGTTTCCGAAATCATAAAGATCGTTTTGTTTACAAACAAAAAGTCTTAGCTTCCACAGCTTTATTTATAAAGGTGAACGAGTCCGATTACCGCTGCTTATGTCAAATCAAGGAATGAATGAATTCACCGAGGCGCATGCATTGTACATGTAGGCTACTGACGTTAATAGTAAAATGGCAGAGAAAATGAATGTTGCAATCGGGGAATTCCAGAGGCAATGCATATAGTATAGCCTCCCAGGGACGGTTGTTTAGTGTATTGATCACTCGTATTGCATGCAACCATAGTCGTACCGAGGGGGGAGTTCAAAGTTTTGAAGTTTATATATAAAATTGAATTAAAGGGATAGTTGAGTTTTGGTATAGAGGGTGCTACACAAAATAATTTTTTTGTGAGATAATGAAAATCCGAGTGTCAAATTTGAAAGAGCGTGCAATTTTAATGACAGAATAAACTTTATTTGATCAAAATCGGTTCAGTAATGGTTGAAATATCCATAAACGTAACCATTTGTAATAATTGTGGGGCCCTACAATTATTATTTGATGATTTTGAACCAGCCGTTAAACAAATTGAAAAGATGCTTCCTCTTTCCAAAAATTTACAAAAGAGGTTTTTAAATAGTTGATGATTATCTCTCTATCTAATCACTATTTCAGCAAAACATCACATGCATAATATTTGATTTAAAATGGTTAAAACCGATGAGTTTTTAGAGAGCGCCCTCTTGAGTTTGAACGGCTCTTTTTGGATGATAACAGGCTTTTCACTTAGTCATTTGTAATTTTGTATTCCTTTCGAGCATGGTGGAGTAATAACTATTAGTTTGTAATGTTATGGTGCAGGTTTGGGTCACTAAAATTCAGTTTGACCAAAACTGTACTCTCTTTACCAAAACTCAACTATACCTTTAAATGATGATAGGAATAATTTAAACCTTGTACAAATTTCATGAACTTATGACAGAGGGCTAGCAAATAGCACTTTGTATTTTCGCTCAGTACTCGGCCATAATGATCTTTTTATCAATCATTTGTTAGTTCTGTGCATATATAGTTATGTCAACATTATAACTAGATCTCTTTAAAGGGATCTAGTAACTATGTTGGCATGTGCAGAAAGACGATGAATCGGTGGTATAATGTGTAGTTACATGTGATATGATATGCCCGCTGGGTATTGCGTGAACATTTAACGTTAAATGGATGTAATATGGCATATAGTAATGGGCGAAAATACAAAGTGATATTTGCTAAGTCACTGACTTTGCACATAGTGATGACTATCCAATGGAGATTTAACAATCTGAACACTTCAATCGTAAATATCTTTCTAACAAAACGGAAATGCAAACAAAAACAAAATGTTTCATGCTTCTACCAACAAGGTGTGAGAAAACCACTAGATTTCTGATGAAGTTGTGTGGATTTGGACAACGTTATTACATCCCTTTAATAGAATTCCAGTGATAAATGTGCGCTATAAAAGCATTTATGATAAATATGTACTCAGTATTATTAAAACATTTATGATGATATTAGCAATCACTGGTTCACCCAAATCCAAAGCGGCGTGGGCATTTTCCGTTGTCAGGTTGTGTTAATAAATTATGTCGGGCAAGTAAAATGTCATAGTTTGAAAAATGGTCTAGTTCGGTTGCCCGATCGGGCAACTACCAATTTTGTGAAACTTCAAGAAAATTGTTATTCACAAGCGGACAAGTGCAGTTTCTGTTCGGGCAAGTACAATTTGAATATTGTATGAATCTACTTGCCCGAACGGTCAAGTAAGAGCAAAAAGTAAGTGTGGAGGCTTGCTATAATGCATTATTATTTCGCTGATAAACTGGATGAACTCAAGTGATGTTGTCGAATTTTCTAGGGTAGTCGAGTCTGGTAAACGTAATAATAATCACTTCAAATTAAATTAAATTAATATATTACACTCACTCGCAGGTATTCAACATCAGATCGTTATTAACCCTAATCCCACTGGGTTGTTTTGGGGACTTGAGTCCACTGTGGGGGGGGGGGGGGGGGCACTTTGCCCCCCCCCCCCCCCCCCCTCAAATCTCGGCAACGAATGGACCGATTTACTTGAAAGTTGGCACATACGTATAACTTATATTTTCCGTAAATTCATATAAGTATGAGCCACATTAATTGATATAATCATTTCATCTATGCAATTTCTATTATATGTGGTAGTATATTTAGCTAAATATGGACGTTGGTATAGATATAGGTATACATTAATTGTTATTTATGTTCCGTAATGCTGCATCTTCTGGAGCCAGTGTGTGAGGGTTCACATGCCCTAGGGCAACAGTAATGTACTTTACTTTTGTGAACCCTGACCCACACACTGCTTCTAACTATTTTCTTCTGTCTTGTAACTTGTATTTTTGTAATTTGTGCATAGTTGTGCTGTATTTTACATTGTATTGTGCTTTTTGGTCGAATAAATAATAATAATAATAATAACAAGTCAAGTAGAATAAGAATTACCAAAACAAATTGGACCATGATATTTTTTTTTATAATTAATTACAATTTTGAATATGCACATTTTTGAAAATTGGTATTTTCAACTAAAATCAAGAGAAATTACAGGATTTCTTCAGGTTTCCTGTAAAAATTGTTTTCATTCTTATGTACTTTGTTTTTATGGGGGTTTTTTTATTTTTTTTTTAGAAGAATTTATCTCTGAAGTGTTTGAATTAAACTAATAACAAAGAAATAATCCAAATTATAATTCAATGTAACAATTATAACAGATTTGGAGTTTACATGGCATCGGATATATGAATTACATAGAAACCTGTACAAAAATTGCAGTTTTTTGTGACGGTCGAGCAATTATCGACCTCTAAAATCAGTTCTCCATGTCCGACCGGGGTGAATTATATATATATCAAAACATGCGAGAGACTTGAGAGAAAAAGGTCATGAAGTTTGTACGTGAAATTCCAATCAGTCTATAATAGATACACGTCGAAAAAAAACGACAGGGGGGCCAAAATGCCCCCCCCCCCCCCCCCCCCCCAGTGGGATTAGGGTTACCCATGATGTTGTTAACACATTATCAAACAGTGGAACAAGACAATCATAATCGGCCACCTTTTCTTTTGGGGTTTTGTGATTATTGTATAATATTACATTTTATTAGAGAATAATAATATACTCGATGTATATATATAGCACCTAATTTGATTGAGGCCCGTAGAACGTAGAAAGGTCCACTTATTTTATATCGGTCTCGGGTCCAATTTGTTCGGTCTCTGCCATCTGAACCAGTGGTCTCGGGCATAAATTGGTCTAGTTGCCCCATCCCCTCCCCCCCCCCCCCCCCCCCCCCCCGCCCTGCATGCATACACAACTAAACCAGTATGGAGAAACCACTTGAGTTCTAAGTGAGATTGGTGTATAAACATATATACAAAAATAATATACATGAATGAAAATATGAACCAATCAATCACGATTGAAATAGTAATGTGGCCGGGAATAATAACCCTTATTACATATTATACAATACAATATAAGTTCTTATATAGCGCTACATACATAATGTTTCATAGCGCTTTACATACTTAACTACAAAATGAACAATATGAATATAAAGCGAATGAAAAACATAATAATCAATACTGAACTACAATTAAATGCATAAGAAAAAAGTGAACATGCAAATGTGAATACCTATATAAATATGCGGTATACCGTATAGATAGTTAAAAGCTACTTACATAACTTGACAATGAGAAAGGCATTGTCAATCCGCTTCCGTAATCACAAACAGCGTTTGTTTACAAACGGATATTGTTGAAAGGTAAAGTTCCTTTTCGAATTTTGACGAATACTAAGTTCACATCACAAATTAGCAAACATCTGCAAGCATGTGATCGCGTCAAGTTTCTGATGTGCGTCCGCTTGTGAAAAATCAATCATGAATCAATGAATTGATGTGTGATGCATGCGTGGATATACTGACTCTAGATTGCAGTCAATGTTGCAATCGAAATTAGTGGGGAATTCCCAAACGCAATGCCTATGCATAGCCTCCAACACGCTCGATGACTAACCCACCTGCTATCTCCGCAGTTTTATAGTATTGGTATTATACATGTTGATACAATAGCTTACATGAAAGGCAAATCAATTTTTGTATCTCATTATACTGTATCATAATATTGAAGACAATCAATTCGCCGTAATAAACTGTAGTTCTAATTACTGTTGTTTTACTAGTCTTCGTACCGCAGTACAATTTTGTATCTACATCAGTAGGCTACATGTATCGATACAAGTAAATAATGTCACTATACGCAGCAGCTGCACTTGAAGCCATATCCATAATTAGTTCATATACATCATTACTGTAGGAATTTTACTTCATGTAAGGATAATGCAAATAATGTGGAAATTTTGTTCGGGTGAAGAATAAGGTGAAACAATAAGGGCTTTGTTGTTGACTGTACGCACGATGTGTGTTGAAATAATAGGCGGGGGATTCCCCACACGTAATTTTCGGGGATTCCCCTTGTCAAGTGTTTTTTTTTTCTTTCCTGGTTGCATTTTTGTATTTTTCCACGATATGAAGACAGAGGGCGATACATCATTCTTGCGCATGCTCTGATCGCGCGCTGTTACGAATACGCACTAGCTCCGTACACTACATGGGCGCCAATCATGAGGATGGAGGGGATGGGGGGGGGGGATATACCCCCAACAAATATATATTTGAGGTGCGGGTGGCCTTTTTTATCACCCCCCCCCCCCCCCCCAAAAAAAAAAACAACAACAACAACAACAACAACAACAACAACAACAACAACAACAAACCCAAAACAAAAGAAAAACAAATAAAAAGATAAAAATTATAAAAATAATAAATAAATAAATAATAATGATAATAATAATAATAATAATAATAACAAATAATAATAATAATTAAATAAATAAATAAAATAAATAATAACAATAATAACAAATAAATTAAAATAAGAAATACAAAATAAAAATAAAATAAATAAATAATATTAACATGATTAATATGATAATAATAATAATAATGATAAATGAATAATAAACAAAAGCATATTTGGAGTTAAGAAATATACAATAACAAGTGAAGGGACATTGCCCCCTCTCATTCATTATGTGAAACTTGATACGATAGTCTTCTTTTCTTGAGAGTGTTAAGCTGCCCCTTGGACCCCCATAAAGGCCATCTGACCTAGTCCCCTGAACACACTTATTCATGATTTCTCGCTATTATATGCCCATAACTTACTATTGAATAGCTCACTATTTTTCGTAGATATACATAATTGTAAACCTTTAGTTCTGGATACTGAAACACGTAAAGCTCCGGGGGCTCCAGTCCACATATTGGACACCAGTGAAAGTACCAACGTGGGTATCCCTTGACTGATTCCACTCAGGGTGCCATCAGGACGCTTCCGATGTGCACTTAATGATCTTAACATTTCTAAACAGTTAAATCAGAGAAGCTAACGGGGTCTCTACCCCCTGGGGCCCGGCGGGGACTAAATAGCGGATCCCTGGTCCCCACCCGGCCTTCTCTAAGAGTTTCTTGACTAAGTGCTCACCAAGTGTGCTACATGCACACAATGCCCCTTGATTTCAGGTGTCATTTAGTTGAAAACACCTTTTTCCGACCCCCGCCCCCCCCCCCCCCCCCCCACCCCCCGCCGTCATAAAACACTGGGCACGCTACTGGGTTGGCCGCTTCGCTCCCTCCCCAAAGATGGTTGGAATGACGTATCATCCCTTACACCCTCCACCCCCACGCCCCCATGGCGCGAATAAATCGAAGCCTATAGTACACTACTTCTAGTAGATAGCTGTAGCTAATTATGTAACATTCCGTCTCTTGCCGCTTAGTGCAGCGGTCGTGAATTATCAACTTTGTTATGTTAATTGCCGATTACTTTACAATAATTAAAATTAATAACATGTTATTTGATGCATTATATACATTTATGTTGATGTGGAGATTACTATAAAGGGAAGTTCTATCATCCTTGTTGTATTAGTATTAACACAAATAGCGTGAATCAGGTTTCGTTTTTTTTTATTTCCCTTTCGTTAAAGAGATCTTTACGATTTAAGTATTTGGATTTTCAACTACACACTGGATAGTTATAACCGTGTATAAAGTCATGCAATAAGAATATCACGTTGCATTTTTGCTCACTCGGTCATTATAACATCCATTTAATGTGACATGTTCACACATTACTCAGTGTACATGTCAAATAACAACCCGGGGAGGGGGGAGGGGGGGGGGGGGGGGGTTGGGGTACTCGAAGTATATTTTAGTGGGGGTGTGCCTCAGCCACCTGCACAACCTGGGGTGGGACGTCATCAACATTTTACGAGGCCGAGGTCTAAAGTAAGAGCGGCATTATTTGTTGATAAAAATTAGACCCTTAGAAGCGATGATCGGCCGTTTTTGGTGAAAATGAGACTCTTTGAAGCTGTCGGATCGGTCCTTGAATCGGTACATATCCGTATTGTACAGATTCACGAGTACCCCCCCCCCCCCCCCCCCCCCACCGTCACAACAATACACATGGTATGTACCATTCATCACTTTTTGAACATAACATAGAAAACATAAGGGTCCATTTAAAAAGCAAACCAAAGGTGCGCCCCCCCCCCCCAAAAAAAAAAAAAAAAAAAAAAACACACACAACCATCTGTACGGCCACGCTACGCCACTGTAGAAAGATAATGAATTCGAAAGCTGAGCTTACTGAACAATTGTGGAATATAAGTTTATCAATTGAAGAGTTCAGTCAACTTCGGGGATTTTATATTTACATGTACTTATCAATCCCAGATAAAGTTAATTTATTCATAATTATGCGGGAATCCAATTGTTACGGGGTAAACTTCTTTCTCCTCAGCCAACCGATTGTGTTAAGATCCTCCCCCAACATATAGCCTTATACAATTATTCGCAATGACAATGTGTTAACACCTAATCTTGAGAAAGTTGTATTTAATTTCCCCTCCATATCCAGGAAAACATGCGATGTAACATCATGTTTTTCTGTTCAGGATTTCATTTGAGCTGAAGTGGTGACATTGTTTCCCTGATATCAATCAGCCAGAGTTTAATTTTCTTTCTTTCCTTTTTTAGCTGTATGGCCACTGCCGGAGGTCCAGGGGACAGAGCCTTGATAAGCCTTTTGATTTCGGCTACTCAAAGCCCTACTATCGGCTAAAAATCTTTTAACAAAGCTGAAGGAGGGAGGGAGTTCGGACACAGGAGCCTCCTTCCCAATCCCCCGCTAACATGCTTATGCTATGGTCACAACCGCAAAAAGTAGCCTGCTCGGCGGCCGGGCGGCGAGTTTTTAGCCAAAATCGCTCGGTCACCGAGCGGCGGCCGCCCAGGCACCGCTGGTTTTTAGGCATCGCTCGGTCACCGCTGAAGTTTTAGCGCGGAGTTAAAATTTGGGCGGCGCCTGCTCACTTTTCACTCGCCGCCCAAAATACGCTCGGTGGCCGAGCGGTCGCCGTCCGGGCACCGACCTAATCGAGCGGTCGCCGTCGAGCGATTTAGGTCAAAAATTGGTCAAATAGGTCATCGGCTGCCGAGCGGTCGCCGCCCAGTCGCCGCTGGGAGATCAGTCGGTCACCGGGCGGCGACCGCTCGGCAGCCGATGACCAACTTGACCTATTTTTGACCTAAATCGATCATTGTTTGGTATGTATATAGGCGCTCCACAAACGTGTGTGTGTGTGTGTGTGTGCGTGTGTGTGTGTGTACGCATATACACACACGAACACACACACACACACACGCACACAAAATACAGGCGAGTCTACATTTTAATCATATCATTTTACTCTTTCATGTACCACCGCACTATGCGCTTTAAAATTAATGTAAGAACGGCCCAAGTCCTGAATTCTGAAAACGATTTTAGGCTAAAATTTAGTCTATCTACGTCATATCTACGTCACTAAAATACGACACTGTACTTAAAGGGATAGTTGAGTTTTGGTAGAGAGGGCGCTACATACAAAGATTTTTTGTGAGATAATGAAAAACTGAGTGAAAAATTTTAAAGAGCACAATATTTTAATGACATAATAAACTTTATTTGATCAAAATCGGTTCAGAAACGGTTGAAATATCCATAATCATAGTCATTTGTAATAAATGTGGGGCCCCACACTTCAATAATTTTGAACCAGCCGTTAAAAATTCAAAAAAATGCTTCCTCTTTTCAAAAAGTAACAAAATAGGTATTTAAATAGTTGTTGGTTATTTCTCTATCTAATCACTATTTCCACAAAAAATCACATGCACAATATTGTATTCAAAATGTTTGAAACCGATGAGTGTTTAGAGAGCGCCCTCTTACGTTTTAACGGCTCTTTTTGAATGACAACATGATCTTTACTAAGTCATATGTTATATTGTGTTCCCTTCTAGAATAACTATTAGTTTGTAGTCTAATGATGCAGGTTTTGGTTACTAAAATTCAGTTTCATCAAAACTGTACTCTCCTTACCAGAACTCAACTATCCCTTTAAAGGGACAGGTCCACTTTTACAAAACGTCTGAACAGCTTTCAGTTGACGGATGGGGATCAATGTAACACGCAAAAAAAAATCAGAGCGAACAGCCCTCTAATTTGGATTCTACGAATGAAAAACGAATGCGTCCCTCCATTTAAACTATATATCGGTCAATAAAGGAGTTCAACTGATTTAGCATAATATTACAACAATATAGTACTAATTCTCGTTAAGGTATTGTGAAGCCGACATTTCTTAACGTATGTCACGGAAAAAAGATCTCAAAAAGAAAGAATATATAATTACATGTAGTCAGTTTAAGCGATGTTTGGGTATTTTGCTTGGTAAACGCTCACACATTAGTACTTATGCGCGAGTCACGTAGCTAGCGCGGGTCACGTAGGGGTCATGCATACCGATCTGGCACTCCGTGAAATCTATGTACAAACTTACTCACCGGCCGAAAATACGTATGTACCTAATTAACCGACGTCCCTCAGTTTATTCAGTTTTAGGTCTATAACTCCACGAAAAAGAGATTTCAAGCCCTAAATTGTTCAGGCATGCTATTAAATGACATTTCCTTTCATATAAGACAATAACCTCGCAACTTTTGAATTTTGGCTTACAAAAATGAAAAATGAAAAAAAATAAATGAACTGAATGTTTCTCGCCCGCTTGCGCACTTTTGGTTAAACTTTCACATTTACCATCGAACGCCATCTGTACGGAACCCAGGTTGCCCGTGATAAATTCCCGGCGGAGCCCGGCGGGTCGCCGCCGGTACGCCTACGGGACACCTACAGGTGACCCGCCGGTCGCCGGGCGATTTCTTAAGAATCAGCCGGTGACCGGTGGGAGACCGCTCGGGAACCGGTGGGTCATCGGTCGGTCACTGCCGGGACGCCGCGCGGAGAAACTCCCTAATTTAGCCCAGTTGTGACATAAAATCGACCGGTGACCGACGGGACACCGACAGGGCACCGCCCAGGCACCGCTGGGGCTCTACAGCCTGCTCAACTTCCCCAAAATCGCTGGGCGATGCCTAAATTCCAGCGGCGACCGAGCAGGCTACAAATCGGTCGGTCGCCGCTCTGAGTTGCTTTTGAACATAATATTGAACAGATGAATAAATAAATTGATACTTACTTTTGCCTTAATTGTAGTGTCTTGATGCATCTTTTAAATGGGACATTGCTTGGTCGGAAGAGGGGGCATCGTTGTCTGATTATCACCACGAACCGAGCTCCTCTGTCCAGCACCACCAGAAGAGCAGCTTGAGGAACGTCTCCCTTTCGACTTGACAACAAGCGAGGCGTTGCCATAGATACGAGAGCACGGATTGGCCAACGGGTCGGTCACGATTCCTCTCGCCTCTTGCAAATGACAGTTCATCGATGAATCAATTCCGTCACGTTCGTCGCCGATGTGATATTCATGGTGGATTTTCTGCCGCTGGTGGTCACTGTTAGGCATGGTGGGGCTCGTGTTGCAGAACTGCGATTCGTAGACATGAGGCTCTTCAACATCTATATCCTCCTCAGTTCCAAGTTTAGCAAAGGCAATTGATGCCCTACATCCGGTTGCGCCAACTATGCTGTCGAGATGAAAACCACCATCTGAGCTTTGGTTGCGGATGTTAGCACAGGGCATCTCCTCATAGACTGGCTCAAGATAGTCATTCATTGAAGGAGCACTTCTATCTCTGAACGCCAACCGTGGCCATTCGGAAAATGGAAGATCTGTGTGATCACGTCTGACTCCGTTCTTGCGGATACGGACAAGAACGAAGAGACAGATTGCCGTTATTACAGTGGTGAAGAGACCAGTTCCGATGACAATGGAGAGAGTATGCCACAGTTTAGGTACTGCCAAAGGAATCCTGGATCCGACTTCTCCAGGGGCTGGGAAGCTCGTTTCGGGTTCCTGATTGGACATGTTGGGTTTGTCTGTAGAGTAGACATCGTCTGGAATATCATGCAGACCTGTGGAAGCGCCAGCGTGGACATCCAATGCGACCGTCTTTGTAAAGCTCCCCGCTGACAACCTGCAAAGGACATTTTGGTCGACAAGCGACTGATTTACACGCAAACGGATAGATGTGCTGAAATTAATGAACGAGACAATCTTCGCTGTTAATATTTCGGAATAACCTTTTGAAGATCCATTAGTTATCCAATACAGATTCCACAGAAAAGGTTCGTTCTCTGACCACGTGGATGTATTCTGGCATGTCTGGTCCACTGTTGCTTCACACCGGTATTCGGCGTCCTGGAATTGCACAACTGAAATATTCCGAACATCCGGATGTGGAACATCCCTATATATCTTTATGTGAACACAGCCAAGTGCATGTTTGATCTCGTCGTCCGACCAATTCCCTGATCTAATAACGCTGCCGACAAATATCGTCGATGAGTTGGTGGAATTGCCTTCGCTGTTAACAGCCGTGCAAGATACCTGTCCGACACGCTTACGTTCGTTTGTAATGTAGTTACCTCGCAGAGAAACTGTGATGTTGCTACCAACCGGCTCACAGAGCCCGAACGCTTCTACAGGAGAACAGCTCCAGGAGAAATTGAATTGAGCCGGGAAACCTTCCGCGTGGCAAGCTAGTGTAAATGCATCAAGAGCACCCGTAGTGAGATTGACATGAGGCGGATTCATACGGACTTCTGGTGGTCTAGGGACGACGAAGGGTCCGATTGGACAACGGAGGCTCAGTCCAGGGAAGGCTAGTCTACTGGTAACGAGGCATATCAGTGTCGTTGAGTCCAATTCAGGGCTGCCCATCAGCGTGTGAGTCAGGACGCGTAATCTCCCTACATCCCTCAATTCTGGTAGAGAGGTAACCGCCGTCCCATCAGCTCCATTGAGGTACCAACTGAAGTCAACCGGGGGACTCGACCTCTGAACCGCGCACCGGACGGGAACAGTTTTTCCCAGACGAACGACCACGGGACTCGATTCGGGCTGGCATGTGAAATCGGCCGGTCGCGGAAAATAGAGCATGGTCATTGTGGCCATTCTGGAATGAATTGTCAACGATTGGCCCCCATTTGGCGGCTTCCTCTCATAGATGCACCTGAAATGTTGGGTCACCCTTCTAGCATCAGCGACTCTGACAACGGACGTCACTGTCTTTGTATTGGGGTTGACTTGCTCCGTCCTGATCGTGTCATAGAGGTCGGGTTGGATCTCCCAGCGGAGAGTGTCGATTACGGCGTCGAATTCACACACTCGACATCGAAAGCTCGTACTTTCTCCTTCCTTGATTACAATGTCATCGGGCTCGATTTCAAAACCGCATAGCATCGAAGATGATGAAAATGCCGAAGAAAAAGCAATTGCGAAAACCATCAACAGTAATATAAACTTACGTGTTGGGATAAATAACTCCATATTCCATCAATATTTGCTTTATCTGTATTCCCGATCAAATTATAAATCTGTTTGGATGTGTATGTCTGATTTTGTAGCTCTTGATCGAGAAATAACCATTCCTAACTACGCACTGAATTCGACAGTCTCGATTTCTGTATGATGTAAAAAAATGAATAATCAACCGTTCGCACACGGCACTGCGAATGTAAGAAAAAACGATTAATTTCAAGGCGGAACTTAATTTCATTTAATACAGTCATGTTGACAGAAGCAGCAATTTCATAGAGATTTGTTACCAGTGGCGTAGCTACGGGGGGCACGTGCCCCCCCCCCCCCTCCCCCAATCGTTTGGCAAAAAAAAATACCTGAAATTAAGCCAAATGTGTCGATATCTTTCATATTATCATGTTTTATTAAATGTGTGATGATAATGATGTTATCAATGATAATAAAGAACAACATAACAGTCATTCCCTAGTACTATACTAGTATCAGACTATCAGTTTGAAGAATCCTTCCAAGTGGGGGCCGCGGGCATAGCGCCTTAATTATGCGAATTGTCAGTCCCGCGCGCGAGGATCGACTCTCCGTTCAATGTTCAATGTTCAATGCTTTATTTATCATGTCACCCTGTCGAAGGGTATTGAAGAAATCACAGTTAGCACAATATAACAAATATACAGATCTGCATAGGCCTACTGTTTGATGATCATGATTGTAAGAGCACCGGTCATCTTCTCCAGAGTCGACATCTGCATCAATTGAGCATCTATAGCCAGCTAGCCACCTGACGTCGGGCCGATGTCGGAAGTTGGTTGCCGGATGTCGGCATATCGCCGTTGGCTCGAGGTTAAAATGTCCGCCAGCCCAACATCGTCACGACGTCATTTTTGTGATATATTGGCATAACGTCAATTTCCGACAATGGCCCAACATCATGTCATGAGATGATGTTGGGCCATTGTCGGAAAATGACGTTATGCCAATATATCACAAAAATGACGTCGTGACGATGTTGGGCTGGCGGACATTTTAACCTCGAGCCAACGGCGATATGCCGACATCCGGCAACCAACTTCCGACATCGGCCCGACTTCAGGTGGCTAGCTGGGTATAGGCCTACTGAACCTAATAGGGACCCGTGTCGTGGGTCTAGTCACGCGGTACTTGAAAAATGGGCGACAACCAAATCGCACAATTTAAAGCCAAACATTTACAAAAGCTCCCTACAGTGGGAGGGGGACACCCCCTCCCATACCCTCCCCCGCTTGGTCGCTTCGCTCCCTCGCAATGCCCCTCCCACTTTAGAAAACCTTTTGCCCCCTTCTTGAAAATGATCCTTCTACATTAAGCGCTCCATTTACAGATCTACCTAACCAGACAATGTACGCCAGAAACAACAGTTCCACCAGGAGATACACATGGGATCAACAGCGTGAGTTTTAGTGTGTCCACGGGCGTTTGATCCCGGGGGATAGGGAATATATCCCCCACTTGTTGATGGGGGGAGGGGGGGGGGAGGTGGCCTGTACAAGTACAAACAATCCCAACTTTTTTCGAAGTTAAATCTTTTAAAAATCTTACAAAATGCATAATAATAATAATAATGATAAGGACAATAATGACCATACATGTACTTCTAAAGTGATATTTTAAACACCAATTTCGAACATTTCTCCACGTGGGAGGGGGTAAACCCCCTCCCACACTCTCCCCCAAATAAGTATTGACATGCACGGACGATGTGAGCGTATTTGAGTCTGGTGTTTGTGTAGGTTCGATTGTGTTATAGAGTATACTAGCTAATCATGAGGGAGATGATTTAAGTCATGATATCTTTAATTTAGTATTATCACATTTCCTTGCAATGTATGCACCAGATTGCATTATTTCTAGTGAAAATTTGCAAAAGCTCCCTACCGTGGGAGGGGGGACACTCCCATCCCACACCCTCCCCCCCCCCCCCCCCCCCCAATCTATTGACCCTCGCTACGCCACTGGTTATGATCATATACGAATAGAAAATATCTTACTTAGGTTTGGGGGAGAAGCAATCAACCCCCCCCCCCCCCCACCCGGTCAGGTTTGAAATAGACGAGTATAATATTGTGTGTCAACTTTATAGCCCGGTCACATATCAACGGATTGCACAAACGGATGTCAAACGGAGAGCTAAATTTTCCATCCGTTCTATACGTTTCTTGTCCTTGTCCGGCGATGTACGTTGTTCTATGTTTTGTATATGAAGCAATGGAGACGACTTTCATCACCGGATAATTTAATTTCGCAAATTGTCTTTTCGTTGGGCATACGTTTCCGATATCCGTTGATATCTGACCGGGCCATTAATCTCGATTGTTTATATTGATGAATGAATGCTGATCATTCACAAGTACGGCCGCAAGGCTCACATAATATGTAATCTTTGACAAATTAAGAAATGTATTTAAGGATGCCCTGCCCAATTATCATAATGCCCTCCCTCTACTCCCCCCCCCCCCCCCCCCCCCTACAAAAATCATGTTTTTATCACGCTACGCCTCTCCACCCTAATCATCAATAATTAGTCGCATAATTATACAATAATTGACAATAATCAATTAATGGTGCACTTCGAAACTCTCATAAAGGAGATAATAGATATGGGTTTGGAGTTTCTATTAGCGATTATTTTCTTGGATTATGTAAAAACACTATTAATATTATTAATACATTAACACATTATTAATTTTAAACCATTTGAAGATGATTATACTCTTCCCAGAACTCTCTCAGTGTGTAATTAATTATCCTTGTATTTAATGAGAATTTGATACCCAAACTAAACTAATGACTATGAGATTCTTCAAGTATTTTTCATAATATTTCAGATAAATTATCATGTTACCATTACGCCTATGCTTGTTTTCAAAGTCCTTATGCTTTGTCAAATTACTTTATTGCAACAGTGTAACATGTTGAAGAGAAAATGGGTATCGTTCGGAAATCCAAAGATAACGAAAAAACTTTTCACGATAACCACATATTTCGCTATAAAAAAATATTTTACAAACTAAGGCGTTAAATTCGATAAAAGACAGATTTAAAACAAATCATGAGTCAAGAAAATAAATACATGGTACACCGAGTTTTCATTAAAAACATGATGTTTATTAATAGGCAGATTGGTGCAGTTTATTAACGCCACACAGTTATTGATTTACAATGCTTTCATAAACATACATGCACTTCCTTATTGCTTACTGTCATGAATATGAACATGTAAACAAAACACTGATTTATTTAGCAATGATTTATCAGCCATCAAAAGGTTTAACTATTCTGCCGTTCATCTAATAACGTATTTTCTCCCTTTCCCACACCTGAAAGACTATATAACAAAACATTAAGCGAAGTACATGAGAACAGTCACAAGATAAGCATTTCAAGGTATAACATATATAATAAAAAGTTTACAAAAGAGATTGGTATTAAACATCTGTGTACACGGGACAAATTCAGTATACTAAAATATTGCTTTTGTATGCATTATGATGGGTAACGAGTGAAGGTACTACTACAACATTGCCATATTGCTACAACAGTTCAACTACGTTTTGTAATTGTCCACAAAATTATAATTACCTACACAATTGGTGACGCACACAAATAATGACTAAGCATTGACATGATACGTCTGCATTGTGGTGAACATATATCACGAAAGCAACATACTCGAAAATAATTTTAAAAGAAGATGTTTTGAAATCTGGCATTTTTTTTTCCAATATGCAAAACTTCTATTTGAATCATCATCATTATCATCATCATCAATATCAAGACCAGATGGCGCTGCGACTATCATAATAAAACTATATCTAAGGGAAGTTTTATGAAATAGCAATTTCACAATATTTGTTTAAATAGCACTGGAACTATATACCTCAATAAAATGTACTGATTTTATTAAAATATAAAATCAGACAAGGTGAATGTATTATTATAGCTCATATAATGTATACACAGTCAAGAACGATATTCAACAAACAGATAAAACAATGCCATGTACCTCAGCGCCTTTTGTGATTTGCCTCTCGTTTTCATCTGGTTCCATTTCAAATCATTGAAGCCAAATTAAAGATAAACAAATTTAAACTTAAATCTACTGTCAAACCATTGCATAGTGGCCACTTAAAGGAAACAAAAAACAGATTAAACAATGTCATGTATCTCAGTGCCTTTTGTGATTTACCTCTCGTTTTCATTGGTTTCCATTTCAAATTACTGAAGCCAAATTTTAAAAAGAAACAATCTAAACCAAAACCAACTGTCAAGCCTTTGCATAGCGGCCACCTAAAGAAAACAAAAAAAAAGATAAAACGATGTCATGTACCTCAGCGCCTTTTGTGATTTACCGCTCGTTTTCATCGGTTTCCATTTCAAATTATTGAAGCCAAGTTCAAAATTAAATTAAATTTAAACCTACTGTTAGACCACTCGGCCATAACATCAATTTAACGTGAAATTTGCACAGTGGGCAGTGGGCATATAATATCACATTAATACACAATATCAACCATTAATCACTCTTTGCACATGTCGATACAGTTACTAGATCCCTTTAAAACATGTAGTTACAATACAGCCCATACAGACAATATTGATAAGGAATAAGAAATTAAGTATCCTAGAATATTCATATTGTGTACATGTGTGTAGGGCAAAACAATCTCACAGTAATCACATTCGATACCAGAATGCAATCTTGAAACCAAAGCTAATACGATCCGTGCGATCAAGAATATACAATAATGATAGGAAGATTATTATTATAGGAATGTATTATATACAAGTAATGTATTGGTAGTCACTACATCAATCTTTATTTGTTTTTTTCTTTTCTTATTTAAAACAAAATAACATATTACTAATCAGGACTTCGGTAATCTGCCGTTCCCATCATTTTCATAAAACATACTGTTATATTGATATTAGTAGTACTGCTCATACAAACAAATATTTAGTATCTATATTAGAAAGATTCGCTTTGTCGTCGTCACTTCGACTCACAAAGTTGTGCTGTATTGCCTTTTTTGTTTCTTCAGCATACTACATTAACATGTTAAAGCCCAAAAGCACCGCGTAGGCTTAATGCTAAAAAAGAGTTCTTCACTGGCCCCTAATTCTAATTCTTCTTTCACCAATTATATAATAATGTCAGAATGCCGTTTTCATGTGAAAGAGCTTCCGAATAAAGATAGTTGAGACAGCAAAATGCCGTAACAGTAAAACCCTCCACCAAGGGAATCTTTATGAAGACATATCAGCCATAATAATACATGCAAACTGCTAACGAATTTCTTACATCATAGAGACGAGGGGTCTGCCCTAGTGTCTGACTATGTTATTACACACTTTCGTGGAAGTTAAACAAGTTAATTCGTCCATTAGTCATGATTGTGTTAGTGTTGTTCCACTGCGCCGAACACTTTCCCCTCTTCACTGCTCTTTCACCTTGAGTCGTTTCAAGATGGCGTCCAGTTTCCTGTCCATCAGATCCACGCGGTCCGCGAGGCGCTCTTGTGTCGCGTACAATGCGTCCGATTTCTCGCGCAGTCCGCGCTGCGACGCGCCGATCTGTTCGATGTGCTCTTCCCGCTTGCGCGCGCCCTCTACCATCTCGTGCGTTGCGCGTTCGACCTTCGACCCCATATCCTTCACGCGCTGTCGTATCTTGTCGACCGCTTCGTCCGCCGGAGATTGCGTGGAATGCAGCTCCTGGTTTTTAGAAAAAAATAAAACACGTCGAAATAAGAAATTACCTGTGACCGTCCTCTTTGCCTGGTTCTTCTAGAAATAAATTGTTGGTATCTTACACAATGGTATCTTTGGAAATTAGGAATGAAGTGATAAGTTTTGTTTTTTTGTATTGTCAAAGTATGCTAAAGGTTATGTTATTGTATCTTCTGACATGAAAAAGTATTCTACTGAAACATAATGGAGGGTATATTTACCATATGGTCACTCTGGTTTACGATCGCCTTCTTGATGAGTTTTCGGACGCTGCTAAGTCGCTGCATCCACTTCTTGACCTTAATTTCGTTGACCTTGAACTTTTTCTTCTTGATGACCGAAGACCGCCACACCCAGAGCGGGAACTTAGCTTGCACTTCCATCACAGATTCAACCTGAAAACCAACATCGAAAAATAACATAATTGACACTGTTTTAGAGAAGTTATTATTGAACAAAAATACAACAATGCGCGAATACAGATATTATTGTGATGACTGTACATCGACAAATCTACTCAGAAATTTGTCTTGCATTTCCAACACCGAATCAACCTGAACACTGCCACCAAATAGATCATAATATGCGTGCTTATTGTCAAGGCATACTGTACACAAATTAAGTATGATTTGTCCTTCTTTACACATATACCTCCGCATATTAAATGTTTAAAAGACAATTATATAGCGTGTTTGTATTTGATAAAGTACAAGACCTTTGTATTACCTGCATTGTGAGTCTGTGAAGATTAGCCTTTTCCTGAATAGCCTGAATATCGTCGACTGCCAGACCAACCTAATCAGTAAATGGAAAAAGGGAAAATGAATCTAATAATATATTGATTGATGTGGAACAGTTTCCACATTGCGGCAGTACTATTGCGAATTATTTACCGTAATAATCCATGGTAATCCAAATTATCATTATTATCACTACTGGTCAATTACATCTTACATAACAAAATCTTTGTCATTACTCTGACCACATTATTTTTTATTATAATGTGTTCAGACTATGATGTATCTACACAAGCAAGACTGGAAGACATGGAAGTCCCTCAACCGACTTCGCACAGAGATGGGTCGATGCAAAGTCAACATGAAAAAGTGGGGATATACAGATGATGACAACATTAACTGCGACTGTGGCACATCACAAACCATGCAACACCTCCTTCAATGTCCTAACTTTGAGGAACAGTGTAGTCAAGAAGATCTGATGGCTGCAAATGAGAAGGCCCTGCGATGTGCAAAGTCATGGCCAAATATCTAATATTCTGGACCTTCACCTAAACTTTAAAATAATTCCAGTCCTGTTTCTTATGTCCATTTTCACCCTCCAATATCCCCCTAACCTGTCTTCCTCCTTATTATCAACATATTTATTATCATCATCATCATCATCATCATCATCATCATCATCATCATCATCATCATCATCATCATCATCATCATCATCATCATCATCATCATCATCATCATTATTATTATCATCATTATCATCATCCTAACATCATTATCACCATCGTCATCATCATCATCATCATTATCATCATTACCATCATCATTATCATCAGCATCATCATCATCATTATCATCATCATTATTATTCTTAAAATCATTATCATTATCATCATCATCATCATCATCATTATCATCATCATCATTATCATCATCATCATCATTCTTAAAAGCATTATCATCAGCAGCAGCATCATCATCATCATCACTATCATCATCATCCACATCATCATACTTACAAGCATGTTCATCATAAGGATGCCCATGACGACCAGGAAGACGGCAAAGAAGAGAAAGGTCGTGGGTCTGTAGAAGAGGACGTTGAGGAACCACACGTCCTCGCCGTCGGTCTCGATCGTGTTCGAGGTGCCCAGGTAGTCTTCGCCGAAGAAGATGTTGGCGTAATCGAGCTCACCGAGCATCATGACGAAGGTCTTGGAGAGGCAGTCGCCCAGAGTGTGGAAGGGGTCCTGATAGAGATAATAAATATAATATGTATTAAATGGGGAGTAAAGGCAAGTTTGATTGCGGTGGTATTCGAACAAACAACATCCGAATTAACAATGAATCAATGATATAATACTATTTGTACTCAAATATGCTCTGTACTTAACACAAAAATGGGAATATCTACAGAGATTTTTGTAGTATTCAAGCAATTGAGTATTGTTATTAGCCTCCATGGGAATCGTTTTTCCACAAACAATCTCTTAGTTAAGTAATAATATGTAGTTTGTTACTACTGAACATACCTGGTTCATAAGCAGCGCGTAGAATGCTATCGCGAAAGCGATGATGAACAGAAAGAGAATCAACGCGAATTTGAGGAACGTGCGGCATATGTCTGTGACGGAGGAAAATAATACGTTTCGATTATTTACATTAAGGTTAAAAGACAAACAGGAACGTGTATTGTATTTCTCACATAATATCCAGCACAATCAATTCAAATACATTTATAACACTATAACATATTGTATTATTGGCCTGAAGACTCATATTATACGTTATTGACTGCTTTGCTCGAACACCCGCTCGTCGGCACCTTCCTCCAGCACACCGGTACGTCTTTAAGGCATCACTAGGTGCATCTTCCTCGCCATGTTCACGGGTCATATCATGGTTTTGAGATCACCTCGGGCCTATATTTTTCAATATGCCCCTCATAGCAGTCTATAATGTATAATATCAAACACATACCTATCAA
Source organism: Echinarachnius parma (assembly GCA_037951105.1). Lineage (NCBI taxonomy): Eukaryota > Metazoa > Echinodermata > Echinoidea > Clypeasteroida > Echinarachniidae > Echinarachnius > Echinarachnius parma. The sequence goes on along the minus strand of JBAMJV010009139.1, from coordinate 28,308 downwards.
CACTTCGTTTAGTTTCTCATTATCAGTAGTAATCCAGAGGTCCCCAGTTTGATTCCGGGCGACCCAACCGCGTGCGGTGCCATCAGTTTAGCGAACGCCTTGTGCATAGTGCGTAACTATTACACACTGGCTCAGTGTAATGTATAGTGTGCACACACTAGCCTAGTTTTAAAATGGCGATCCGCCGTACGTGTAGCATCTCCCTGGCATGACAATCTTTAATAAACAAACAAAAGATTATATACATTGATTTGCTCACCAATGAACATGATGACGTAGATCCCAAGTCTAGAGTTCCTCCTGATGAAGAGAAGCAGGTTGATCCAGCCGAAGAAACCCGCCATTGCACCAAATCTCCATTGCCATTCCTGGAAAGAGATATAGATATTAATGTTTTCTCAACTACTTATAATCTATTTCTATGATCTCTCATTTGTAACGGGTTTGTGTCGACTCTCTGAAGGGTGCTGCGAAAATGTTTGCGGTGATTAATACGAGACTTAAAGTACAAATTAGGAAATCAATTTAACAATTTGATTATTTGTTTGTTGCAAGTGCGGTTTTTTTTTCACGTTATATTCCGTGATAACTAATGATGGATAATTGGTTCAAACCGTCGGCCATCGTAGCGAATATTGATACATAATATTCATTTAGCGGACTCGGAAACTTATAGTTTAGCTTTAACATGTCTTGGCTCAAGTAAATAAAGATTGTAATGAGACAATTGTAAAAATGAGAAAAGTGTATTGTTCTTTTGAGAGAAAAAAATCAAACAGCATTTTAAGTTTGCCATTTTGAAGATTCTTACGAGTAAATGGTTAAACAGACATCATTATCGTCAAGTGAGAAAGAGTGAGAAAGTGAGAATAACAACATATTGGTACCATTTTGAGATCGCCATTTCGCACATACTCTGCCTCGCTGAAGGGCAAGGCGAAGAGGATGGATGTGATGTACAGGAACCACTCCAGGTAGTTGTCTGGGCTCAAGAAGTAGGAAAACCGCTGCAGGAAGATCTGGCCAACCTGAAATTCAATTCAATTAAAAACTTTATTCCAGACTCAGCTGCAAAGAACAGAGGCCCATTATGAGAAAAAGCGTACGATGAATAAACTATTAAATAAAATAAAAAGTTATGAATAGTATAACAATCTAAACTGTAACTATAACTGAGATATAATGTAATATAAACTAGAACTATACCAATTACAAACAAAGGTATAGCAATCTAAGGTGTAACAATCTTGTTTTATCATCATGATTATGGACTGATAATAATGTCCAAGAACATGAGGGTAAGGTGAGACGCTGTCTACCATGAAAATGCATAATCCAAAAATAATGCATGTCAACATTAAAAGTGACTTCGTCGCCGTGTTAGGTGGGTGCACTTGTCATAGGGCTCACAGGGAAGCGTCGCCATAGTGCGAAAGATTGTCACGCGTGCAATGGGATATACAGTGTGAGTCAAAATAAACGAATCCACAATTCTAAACATATATGGATATGGTATGGCAAGATTGGTAGAGCGCGCGCTTTCCGATCGTGATCCCGAGTTCGAACCCTGTGTAGGCCCACTGCGTTTGTCCTTCAGCAAGACAATTAATCCACAATTGCTGCTCTCTACCCAGGTGTATAAATGGGTAGCATGGTCGGGTGTTAATAAGCCTGTAGCGTCATCATTAGTTGCAGCTCGGATAGTATGCTCCCCGGGGAGTTGTGAAAGTACGCAATATCATTGTGTTGGTTTGAAATGTACCTGATGACCATGGGTAATAATGATTTTAATAATTATTTAAGCGCAGTAGAGAATATATTTATAGTAGCTGCGCTATATAAATGTTCATATTATTACTATTATTATTATTACTATATATGTTTATATTGGTATCATGTTAAAGCTTTGGAAATTGCGTTTAAAATGATATATCATACACTCTGATCACTTCACGCAAATGTAAACTTTGTTTGACTTAGTATGTACTATACCTCGCGAATTAAGTTGAGGACCGAGAGGGTGACGATCAGCGGAGGTCCCAGGTAGTCGAAGAACATGAGAGTACTTGATGATACGCTCTCGACCCAGCGCTCTCGCCCGTCGGCGTACCACTGCACCCGCTTGTACCCATCGACATTGGCCGAGTGGTTGACGTACTTGACGTAGTAGTTTGGCGGGATGACGGAGATATAACCCGTGAGCATGCCAAGAAAGATGCAGTAGATGAGGAGTGACGCCGTGAAGACGTATCGGCCGACGGTGTTCCACTTGTGCTGGAGGAAGGCGCCGACGAGCGGGTGTTCGAGCAGCTCAACGCGCGCCGATACCGCCTAAAAGAGAGAAGGTGTAAAAATTAGTCTTATCTGTTTCGTAATCATGATTAATAGTGCGATTATGACAACGTAAAAACGGTTCCTGATTTAGATGAAGTGGACGAGAATGAAACAAATAAAGGGCAAATATGCAACATATAAACAGATGTTGAGATTTTATATTAATGATAAAAAACAACAACGAAGTTGTCCGGATCTTGTTGACATGTATTCAAATGTTTTTGTTGGTATGACAACGATAATTGATTTGATTATCGTTGACCATAATCATAATGACAAGGAGGATGAGGATTATGATGATGATTACGATGATGATGATGATAATGATGATGATGACGATGATGGTGATAATCACGGTTGAATTTCATACGACACAATCTGGCTTTCTCATTAGAACACCTCCCTCCTATCTCCTTCTCGTAATATGTCCCTGGTTACTATGGTAACGCCACTGGATACTCACCATGATGTTCACGGGATGGTTTTCCGATCGTTCGTTCGAGCTGTGGATGTAGGGCTTCGATTTCTTCATCAATCTGCCCTTTTCGTCGAACTGGTCGTCGACCTCGTTCTGCATCGGGTACAACGACACTCTCTTGTAGACACGGCTGAAGAACCCACCGACTCGACCTCCAACATGACCTGCGATTCCACCATCAGCATTGTTGTTCTTGACATCGTCTAGAAATGTTTTGGAGGAAACAATAATTATACTTCTGAAGTCTGGTCAACTGGCCTACTGGTCAACAGCCATGTCATGTTCCTATGGTAACTATGTTTGTTTCTCTGCTCATAATCTACTTTATTTTCACATTATATGTTGAATGTATAACATATTCGACTATAGAGTAATACAAACTTAGACACTTTCTGAAAATGAACCGTTTGGCAAAGGCGTATTCTTTTCCTGAGCAAAATGGGTATCGGGTTACTATACTAAATGCACTTATAATTTAAAATATATATATATATATAAACAAAAACGTGTGACATGGCATATGTATGAAGTTGGGGCGAGGGTTTGGGGCCATTTCACTTTATAGATTTATATCGAAAGAGCCTTATGTTTAATTCATTTCGCAATAGGAGTATATAAGGTGGCAAAGCGTATGCTAATTGAAGGGGGTTACGACAATTGGGTCAGCCATTATTGTTTTCTTTGATTAATTAACAATGTACAATTTGTTTTGCATTTTTCGGCAAAAACATTGGGGCACATGACCGCCCCTAATCTTTGCTACGCCACTGTCTGACTGCGTACCTGGAAGGTCTTGCTTCATCCAGGATGAGAATGAATCTTCCAGGAACTCGTAGTAGAACTCGACGCTCATGTCTTTGTCCTTCTTGCCTCCCTTCACCGTGATACATCGGTCGAGCACCCTCTCGGCCACGCCTTCGATATAAAGAACAAACACGATTATACAACAAAGATATAGAACCAGACAACAACAATTATAATACAACCAGAAATATAGATATAATTCTCTTCAATTTAGGTCATATTGCAATACAGTTTTCTTTCAAATGACCACTGTCCTTAAAATCTACGGTGGGCAAAGGGTATTGTTCTAAGTTGCTAACTATAGTTAGCTGGGTTAGTTCTTAGTTGTCCGCTGATATAACTCTGCATGGCTACTGAATGGAACATTAACTTGTCAGATGCTCAGCACTTTATAACAAAAACTAGACTTAGCTACATAGAACTAGAACTAAGCTCGCAGGGTTTCGTGAATATTGACCATGGTCAGATGGTAGTAATTATTTATTTGGATATTTTTAATGATAATGGGAGCTCTTAGTGAATGGGTTTTGCACTTCCAGATAAAAACATGAATTTTGGCAGACAAATATCTTAGACCTTTTTTCTTTCTAGAAACATGTTGGAATCCAGTTAGCACGCCCCATTCATGACCGCCATCTTAAATTTTAAGATGGCGCCACCTCGGACCTATGTTCCTCAATATCTCAGAAACGTCTGTGGATTATTAAGTTTCAAGTGCTAAACCCATACTTTGGGGGCAACGAACCACATGGGTCGACTTAAAAGACTTCGCGTCGTAGCCATCTTGAAGTTCAAGATTGCCGACTTGCAAAGCAGATATCATAAATTAAAAGAGCTAAGTAGGAAACGGGTTTGGATCTTACATGGCATGTTCCTGATAAGTTTTCTGAGCGGTGTGGTGCGGAACATTGTGTCCTCCTCCACGCTAGCGGATGACATCACATCCCTCCAACTGTGATGGCTGATGATGCACTTAGCAACGTCCCTGGAGATGGATTAGGAATCGTGGAATATTTGTCTAATTTCAACTGAATTGAATGCTGTATTTATTCATTCATCCAGTCAAAGAGTAAATCAAATTTGATAAATCAATCAGCAAGAAAGAAGAAAAAATATGTGTGTTAGTGCGACGTTTCACCAACTGACAACATGGTGGCTTCATCTGGCTTTGTCTGGCAACCCTAGATATCAAAGCACCAATGCATCAGTGCGTGACGAACAGTCCTACACAGCTCTACAAGGACCACTCTCCTTTTGGAGGGCTGTCAGATAAAGCCTGGTGTTTATCAGTGCGTGACGAAAAGTCCTACACAGCTCTACAAGGACCAATCTCCTTTTGGAGGGCTGTCAGATAAAGCCTGGTGTTTATCAATGAAACGTCGCACTTGCACGTTTGTCTAGTTCCTTGATGATAGTTGTTTAACTTAATTAAACACATTTTCATGAATTTTATAATAGGAGAAACTTACCATAAATACATTTTATAAATAAGAATAAGAATGAAATTCGGCGATAATCGACTCGAATTGACCCGGATTGCAGGCAGCTTGCCCGATGATCTAACCACTACGCTAAAAACACTCAATTGTGGTACTTAACCCTTCTCATCGACGTCATAATCATTATCACTCATCACATGTACATTATGATCATTGTTACTCAGTATCATCGAGATCACTTACTCGTATCCATTGTCGATGGCGTGGTCGAGACAGTTGAGTTCGTCGACGTCCCGGGTTGCGATGTCGGCCAGTGTGGTAGATGGAGCAGCCCCTTTACCGTGAAGCAGTAGTTCAACCATTGATAGTTGCCCGTGCATGCAGGCGTGGTGCAGAGGTGTCATCTGCACAATCATTCGAAGGGGATCAATACAAAAATGTATCGTCAACGTTTAGGTTTATCTTTCCAAATAATTCATTACTACTTAGTATGCGCAGTTGATGATGTTTTGATATGTATTCATTTATGTATATAGCCATAATATATATTTATCTAAATATAATTACTTTTGGTGTATATGTATCTATACATCTACACATCCAACAGCTAACCCAACAGCTAACCAACTGCTAACAAAATGTTAATCATCCGCGAACCTACATGATAACCACAAGCTAACACAACCAAAATCCATCAACCACTAGTAATTAACCAACCACCAACAAACTGCTCTGATTGTTTTGTTTTTGATTGTTACCAATTATTATCAATTGTACATACACTATCATCAATGAACTTCCATTTTCCCAATGCAAACATTGACCGCCAACATTAATACTACCCCCTAGTCTTAATTCTAATCATAATCATAATCATAAGCCTCTAAATTGGTATTACCCCTCGCATATCTTGGGCATCAATGCTTGCCCCGTTGTCCAGCAGTATTCGAGCTGTCCTAGTCCATCCCTTGGAGGCCGCGTAGTGCAGGGGTGTACGTTCACACTCTTCCGTTCCATTCCTTGATTAAACAAACATTTAAACGTTTGAATTAATTCATGATAAAGGGGTAGTTCAGTTTTTGGTATAGAGGCCGCTGCACGAAATAATGTTTTGTGAGATAATGAAAAACTGAGTGTTAAAATTGAAAGAGCAAACAATCGTGATGACAGAATAAACTTTATTTGATCAAAATCGGTTCAGAAACGGCTGAAATATCAATAAATACATCCGATCCGAATAAATCTTGGCCCCAGATTTATTCGATGATTAATATTTTAATTTAAAAAATGCTTACACTATTTCAACAAATTTTAAAATAGGTTTTTAAATTGTTGTTGTTGATTTCTCTATTTAATCATTATTTTAAAAAAAAAACATCACATGCATAATTTTGTATGAAAAATGGTTGAAACCAATGCTTTTTTAGAGAGCGCCCTTTTGTGTTTTAATGACTTTTTTTTAAAAATAATAACAGGCTTTTTACTTAGTCGTTTGTAATTTTATATACCTTTCGAGCATGGTGGAGTTATAACTATTAGTTTGTTATGTTATTGTGCAGGTTTTGGATACTAAAGCTCAGCCTTACCAAAACTGTACTACCCCTTTAAATGTATCAATATAATCGAGCACAGATCAACCGATAAGTATAATGACATAATGACCAATATCTAAAAATGAAAGCTCAGCGACTTTAACGAATAATTCAGATAATGAGCCAAACATATCATTAATTGAGAAAAAATAAATAATGATATAATAACCGGTTATAATATCACTATACCACGAATTCAAAATTTAAATCAAGCATTCATTAGATAAATACACAATACACTTGAAAGTGGTGACTAGCAAGAAAATTCTTAGCTGCCGATTAATTTCCTAAAATTGAAATTTACCAAGGTATGATACAAAACATTGTTTTTAATATGCAGGAAAAATGTTTGCTGTCTCTTTATAGTATAACTTGTTTGAAAATAGCAAAACATTACAACTATCTTGGTCGATCCCACTATATAAAGGGAGGTTCCAGGACATTTAGTATGACTTACTTAGCATTGACGCGAGCCTTGGCTCTGATAAGCGCACGTGCGATGTCCTCGGCCCCGCGGTGGGCGGCGTGGTGGAGAGGGGTGAAGCCCTCGTTATCCAGGTGATCCACTACGGCACGCTTCCACCGGATCATTTCGTCAACCATCCTGTGCACGTGATGGAAGGAATATGCATTCATTAAAACTACCTTCATCAACATCATCATCATCATCCTTGTGAAAATAAAAATTAAAAATAATAATAATTGCTATTATCATCAGCAATATCTTCATCGACGTCGTCATCTTCATCATCATCATCATTACCATCAATAACATCATCATCATCGTCGTCGTCGTGAAAATGAACAAATACAATAAAATGAAATCATCATCAACATCATCATCGTCGTCGTCATCTCCATCACCGTTATCACCATTTGCATCAAAAACATCATTATCATCAATATTATCATCACGATCATCATCATCATCGTAATCATCATCATCATCATTACTGTCGTCGTCGTCGTGGTCATCATAATAATTATATGCATAATTATATTTCCGGTACACCGTGCTCGTTTGTCTGTAATTAGATTGTGCATAATCGCTTATTTGCGATTGTGTTCATAAGTTATGTTATTATTTTTAACGCTCCTGCTGTCCTTACTTAATGGTACATCTTTGGATCTATCTATCTTTTATCTATCTCACAATAAGTTCTTAGAAAATGATGACTTACTCTTTATGTTTCTTCTTGACAGCGTGCATGATGAAGTCCATGATTCCTTCATCGGTGAGGTCGTGAACTCGGAACTCGTAGTCGAGAATCTGCGTTGAAATAAACATATCAATCATTCATGTAACTTTTGCTTTCATCTATAATTTGCACTATGAAATAGACGATTAGCACTGTCGCAGTAGTATTCATCACTGCCATGGTTATCATGGTTATTACTATGACAATTCATTCACATTATCAACACAATCATCATAAGCATCATCATCATCATCTTCATCATCACTATTCATCGTCAGCATCATCATCCTCGTTGACGGCGGAGTAATCATCATGATAGTGATGATCATAATGACAATCTGTATCATATTTATCAGCACCATTATCATCATCATCATCATCATCATCATCATCATCATCATCATCATCATCATCATCATCATCATCATCATCATCAACTCCATCGTCGTTATCATCGTTATCGTCACCTTTCTCACTGCCTTGGGCATGTTGTTGGTGGCCGCCCATTCAAGCAGGTCTGAGGCCTCGTTGCAGCGGCCCCCAGCGGCCATGGCTATGCACTGCAGCACCGTCATCATGGTCCCATAGCTGTCGTGAATGGCGGCGAGCTGCAAGGGGTTGTGGCCCGCGTTGTCGACGGCGTTAGCGTCAGCGTGACTGCAATGTTATCGATATTTAAAAAGACAGTTATCTTATATTCTTCTTTATAGTGTATCTACTAATTTATTATGCAGTTTAGACTTTTCTGAGCATACATTGTATAATATTATCGTACAGTTGTGTATAATAATTATATTTGTTTTTTCTTCAATTCTATGATTATTATTCATCTATAGGCCTACGCCTTTCCTACCTGGCGGCAGCGTCACTTAAGTGCCAGGACGCCGAACGAATCCAAAAGCTACCTATTGGACATTGAGGAACAATTCATGTTGTGACACGTTCTTCAACATATCGCTTTAATTATTTATCTCATCTAATAGTTGTTTCTGATTCATCTGATATCATATTATGATATCAGATGAATATTATTACCTCTCAAAATAAAAGATACCCACAAATGAGGTGGGAATGAAATGACTCACTGCTCGACGAGGCAGCGGGCAATAGCCTGGTGATTGGCCGTACACGCTAAATGGAACGGCGTCTGCGCGTCGTTGTTGACGGCGTCGAGCCGTGCTCCGCGGGCAACCAGGGTCTCGGCGATGTCGACATGTCCCGCTGCCGCCGCGACGTGGAGTAGCGTGTCGCCGTTCTCACCGGTGACGTTGACGAGTTCGTCGATGTGCAGCTCCGACTCGTGCAGGGCTTCGTCCTCCTCGGACACTGTGGATACACACGTTTGATAGGAGATGATTTACATTGCTCTGAACCTGTTTTCTATGTATTTGTTCCTAATTTCCATCGATTCTTCATTTTATTTGTACTTAAAATCCATGGCATATTGTCACTATTTAATGGCGCTAGATATAGCCCATATCATCAGATGAAAATAAACTTATACACGCGTAAAACTTCATTATTGTAGGCTGGTGGGTTTCTACTATTCAATGCGCCATTTATTGTCCGTAATGCAGATAATACTACAACAGGGTGTATTGATTTGTAAGGTTTCAATTTATGTTATGTTCTTGATCTAGATTGGGTTATTTTCCTGCGGGTATGCATACAGCTATTCTCATCGACCTGTCATGCCTGCCGATGAACGGTTTCTAACGGTCACTCTGAAACTCAGTAAACCAAAGATTTACCCCGGTCTCAAAGTTATTGCGGTACTTTATGATGCGATTATGAATGCCAAAAGATGGCCATATTAGTATATTACCATGAAATAACGGAGGTAGATATTTTGTATTGTGATCAGAAGTTTAAAATGTTACTTCAAATAGTTAAATAATTTTTACTACGTCGTATCATGATTATGATGTTAAAGATTCTTGTGGAATGCGCGTACTAAACTAAAATTCAAATCAGTACATGCCAGGAAATGCCCACTTATTTCTAGGGAAAATAAACAACAACTTTATTGATATTTCTACCCCAATACCAGCATTATTCCTTGGCTTCTCTATGCTAACTTATGGTACTACTCACCCTCTTATTGCAGTTCCTACCACTATACAGAAAATGCGATAATATATCAATTTAAAAAATATATAAAATAAACGTATTAAAGGTATGGTTTTGTCAAACAATTAATTTACACACTTGGTTATAAATACAAGCGAATGGAGAAGAAACCTGATAATGCAATTACAGTTACACACATCAATTATCAAAAGAGTCAACAAAAGTGTTAGGTGGGAAAGACGAGATGGTCTACAAAATTATCTAAGGAAGGGACACAATCAATTATTACAGAAAATAGTATCCATGGATACCGTTTCCACGGCAACGTTATTTTTTCAAACAAGAAATGAAACACAGTATCCTCACATGATTCAATACAAACGTATATATTAAAGGGGTAGTACAGTTTTGGTAAGGCTGAACTTTAGTAACCAAACCTTGACAGTAACATTATAAACTAACCGTCATAACTCCACCATGCTCGAAAGGTATACCAAATTACAAATGACTAAGTAAAAAGCCAGTTATCATTTAAAAAGAGCCATTAAAACACAAGAGGGTGCTTTCTAAAAAGGCATTGGTTTCAACCATTTTCATACAAAATTATGCATGTGATGTTTTATTGAAATAATGATTTTAATAGAGAGATCATCAACAACTATTTAAAAAACGCTTTTGAAAGTTTTTGAAAAAGTGATGGCACTTTTTTAATTTTTTGAAAAAATCATCTTATTATTTGGGCCCCAAATAATTATAAGATCAGACATATTTATTGATATTTCAGCCGTTTCTGTGTCGATTTTGACCAAATAAAGTTTATTCTGCCATTAAAATTGCATGTTCTCTCAAATTCTAAACTCAGTTTTTCATTACCTCACAACAAAATTGTGATGTGCAGCGCCCTCTCTACCAAAACTGAACTACCCCTTTAAAACAATATTAACATCATTGTTGTTTTCTTAATATGCAGAACCATTGAACATATTATGGCTTACGAGAAATGGTATGCAGCTATATACAAAGTTGACTGTGACTAAGCCATTGATAGCGTGCATGCTGTGCGAGAAACCGTTTGGCAAAACTTATTAGAGTGGATTGGGGGAAACGGAGACTGATATGAGTTTAAGGGAGTGACAGGAATTACCCCTTTAACACCAGGGTCCCGTAATTGCAGAAAGAGATACAATCAATTGTAATTGTTACAATTGATTGTAAGTCAGAAAATTTGCGTGTTTGAATCAATCAGATTCGCGCATTTAGATCACATGATCTGACATACAATTAATTGTAACTTACACTCGATTGTATCTCTCTCTGCAACAGGGCCCATGGCTATTTTCTTATGCTGAACCATTCAACAAATAGTAAAACAGATATAACTGGCATCGGTATCTGATTACTAAAAGATTGGGGGAGACCCAATAGTAATACAGGCAATCATTATATTTGCAGATTAAGTCACCAAGAAACTATTATATGTACAGAAGAAAAACTACACCATAGTGTGGACAAACCGAATCAAACAGTGACAAACATCATGAATATTGCAAGATTGCAAGATTTATCGCCAAATCAAAATAACAGTCGATACGGAACGTTTGAGACCAGAAGGTTAAAGGGATAGTTGAGTTCTGGTAGAGAGAGTACAGTTTTAATCAAATTGAATTTTAGTAACCAAAACCTGCACAAACTAATAGTTATAACTCCACCATGCACAAAAGGAATAAAACAAATTACAAACGACAAGTAAAAATCCTGTTATCATTAAAAAAGAGCTGTTTAAACTAAAGAGGGCGCTTTCAAAAAATGCATTTGTTTAAACCATTTTAAATAAAAATATTGTGCATGTGATGTTTTGTTGAAATAGTGATTAGACAGAGAGATAATCAACAACTATCTAAAAACCTCTTTTGAAAAATTTTGAAAAGAGGAAGCATTTTAAAACGAATTTTAACGGCTGGTTCAAAATTATCGAATACTTGTGGGGCCCCACATTTATTACAAATGGCTATGTTTATGGATATTTCAGCCGTTTCTGAACCGATTTTGTTCAAATAAAGTTTATTCTGCCATTAAAATTGTACGCTCTTTCAAATTTGACACTCAGTTTTTCATTATCTCACAAAAAAATTATTTTGTGTAGCGCCCTCTCTACCAAAACTCAACTATCCCTTTAACTGCGTTATAGAAGATCAGGAAAGTCGATCCACACACCGTATATAGATGCGCAGGAACACATCAGAAAACAAAAAATGCTTTACTATTGAAAAGAATAGATAATGCCGTATACTAACGTTTTATTTTGATACGTGACATATTTTCAAGATAATTATGTGATATAGGCAGGAATCGGGAAACAAATAACACATGTTCAAGGTGGTAGGTTTATGGACACACAGGAACCCCACAAAAGTAAACCGTATACATCTCATTATAAACATGATAAAACGGACATTATAGTTATGCAATAATACCAGCAATGTTTTTTTTTATTCCGTTAGGAAAACGTGTCAATTAGCGATGGATCTCCATGCAGGTTGGGAAAAGCAGATATTTAAAAAAAAAACAGTTTTGTTTTCGGGTGGCAGGTATAGCTATGGTATACACAAATCACAGTATCGCACACAAAAACAAGCCCATGTTATTCACATGCAAGAAAATCAATAATAATTATGCAAAATAGACAAAATATTTATTCCATTAAGAACGCAATGACATGATGGAAACTAATGAGAAGGGGAGGGGGAGGGGGAGGGGGAGGGGGAGGGGGCAGGATATCCTTTTTTGTGAGTTTGTGCATAAAAGAAAGTGGTGTAAGGAAACGGGAAGGCTATAAATGGTGTGCGTAAATATTTATAAGGTCAGTTTATATATATATAATTAAGTGGTGTTATAACGAAATATAACTCAACATCTAATTCGTGCGAATGGGGTTTCACATTAAGTCAGAATGTGTGTTTTATGTAAGATGAGACTACCCACGTACAATTAGATTGAAAGATTACCATGAGGGTAAACGAAGAATGAAATTAATAAACACAGAAATCAGGACAAGACAATTAACCATTCTCAGATCATGCAGATTATGCCTTAACACACTGGCTCCCGAAAGGGGTGCACCATGAATTAAAGGGATCTAGTGACTTTGTTGATGTGTGAAGACAAAACAAACGTTTTCTGTGACCTGATATGTCAACTGAGTGATGTGTAAAAAAAATCCATGTCAAATGGCCGAGTAATGAGCGAAAATGCAAAGTGATGTTTTCTAACTCATTACATTAGCTTTGTACACAGTTGAAAGTCTCCTAGGGAGACTTTCAAATTCAAACAATTCACACCTTTATAACAAAAGAGAAATTCGAAAACCGAAACCTGTTCCATGCTTTATGTTGGTAATACAAATACATAGTGGTATGCGAGAACGGCTAGAGTTCTATTCAAATTGTGTTGATTTTGACAATGTTACTTTACTTTAAAGGGACTTAGTAACATTATCCAAATCCTCAAAATCAAATTGGAATTCTAGCGGTTCCTTTATACCTTGTTTTATTCGTATTAACAATAAAAGCATGCGACAAGTTTCGGTTTTTAACATTTTCATTTCGTTCAAAAGATCTTTACGATTGAAGTGTTCGGATATGAAATCATCTACGGGACCTTTTCAGCCGTGTACAAAGTAAGTGCAATGAGTAAGTGAATATCACTTTGCATTTCCGCTCATTTCTCAGCCAAATAACATCCAATTAACTTGAAATTTTCACACAGTACTTTCTGGACATATCAGATCACACCAATACACATTTTATTAACCACGCATCACTTTTTGCACTTGACAACAAAGTTACTAGATCCCTTTAACTCTCTGGGATTTTGAACACTGAAGGGGAAACAAGTGAAGTGCATGTGCTGGTTCTTTAGTTATATTTCCACACCATACGAAACAAAAATTAATCTTTACCGCTTCTACGAGGATCAACTTCAGACAAGTCTGCGGATGGAATATAATGCCAACATTGAAACTCAAACTCAAATTAAGTTTTATTGACAATACAGTATATATTTTTAAATAAAAACGTTCAATATTAGAATAACGGTAAAAAACACACAATGTAAAAAACAACACCAATTATCAAAACATATGCATACACAATTATCCTTAGGTAAGTATTATGTAATACTATTGAGTAAAAGTTATTACACAACATCCATCCATGTTAAATATTTATTCAGTTTAGTTATTGCACGATATTATGTGAACTAATACAAACCTCCCACATGCACCTGATAATGTGATACAGGGCAGTTTACAAGCGTTACATGCGACCTCTGCAATTTGTTGTTTACATTTGATACACACAACTTCATGTGATTTCATGAGATTTATTAAAAATATATTGGCTCGAACTTACAAAATCAATACTGTATATATTGAGAAGGATGGAATATAGAGAAAGTGGGTGGAGGGAGGGGGAGGGAGGGAAGGCTGGAGGGAGGGAAGGCTGGAGGGAGGGAAGGCTGGAGGGAGGGAGGGAGGGGGGGAGGGAGCTAGGAGGGTGGCAGGGGGCGGGAGGGAGGGGGAGGGATGGGGTGATTACTGAAGGGTAGGGAGGGAGGGAGGGAGAGATAATAGTGGACAGATAGGGGAATGGAGAGGTTATCTCTCAAGTCTAGATAATGCATGTATTATTTACTTTGTTTGTATATATATTCACATGCATTTGTGTTAATGTGTTCGTTTTATTTGTTTCTCACCGTGGTTCAGACACTGGTGGAAGAGTTCCGCGTTCCCAAACTTCACCGCTTCATATAGAGGAATTAGACCGCTAGCATTGGTTGCCATCAACATCTAGATGGATAAATAAATGGATAAACACAAGTTACAAAATGTACGTACAGTTATATTTGTTTAATCTTAATAAGACTACTATATCATTCGTTGTCATCAACATCTAGATGAATACATACATTGATAAACAAAAGATACGCAATTTACGAATAGGTATGTCGTTTGCATAAGGGCGATAGGCAATCGTTTACAGTTTACATCAACCATGTCAACCATATGTCAAGAAACATGCATTTAAAAAGGTCCGAAATTGGGATATACAGTTAACAGGTTAAGTTGTCATGTTTAATCGTGGAGCCGGTAGATAGTAAATGCTTTTCGAAAAGGACTCAATATGGTATCATTATGTAATACATACATAAAAGATTGTTTTATTTTTTTACAAAACATAATGCCAATCAATACCCCAATCAGTTAATAAATTATAACCTTTTTGTTTGGCGTATTGTAGGTTAGCTGAATTTGTCATGGACATATTAATCAAGACACACATATTAATATTCATATGTTTTACCCCCTGTATATACAGAACCGTAAGTATAATATCACAAATATGAAATGTAATCTAACATTTAACAGTATATGTTTTCTTATAATGACCATGCTAAACCAAACGTCAACAACAAAAACCCACATACCTCCCATAACTATGACTTCTTTGTCGTGTTATTAGTGGCGAAGTATATTCATCTCCATGCATGATTTACTCAAATGAAATAAATATACAACAATAATAAATATGCCGCTTTTCAACTTAAGCTTCTGACTTGTTATTCATCTGGTCATAAGCTGAGTAGCTAAAGTAGGACCGAGTCACGCCATTCATCATTCGGTATGAACGTGTGTTATTATGTTTTAGGTCAATGCACAACAATACAGGTACAGAGAGTATCTATTCTATTCCATACCTATTCAGTATCAATGGTATATATTAAAAGGATATACAGTCATGTATAGTAACATTTCCAAAATCTACACCAGTTCTCGCATACATTGTTGTTTGGTATTACCAATATACGCATGGGACCGGTTTCGGTTTTTTCCTCTGTCGTTATAAAGAAAATTAATGATTAAAATGTGTAAATTTGATATTCTCTCTGGGAGCGTTTTAACTGTGTTCACAGTTATGGCAATGTGTCGGCAAATATATACCACTTTGCATTTTCGCTCAGTACTCGGTCATAATTATATAATCCATTTAATACGGAATTTTCACACATTGCTCAGTGGTCATATCGGATCACACATTGCTCAGTGGTCATATCGGATCACACATTGCTCAGTGGTCATATCGGATCACACATTGCTCAGTGGTCATATCGGATCACACATTGCTCAGTGGTCATATCGGATCACACATTGCTCAGTGGTCATATCGGATCACACATTGCTCAGTGGTCATATCGGATCACAGGAAAACATGCTATCAACCCTTTGTTAGTTTTTGCATAATGTCAAACAAATTACTAGATTCCTTTAAACAATTTGCCCTCGCCTATGTATGACCCATGCCCCAATTGAGGAAATTGTTGTGATACTGTGACACACTTCTGATAGACAATGATAGAAGGATAATTATCGTAAATATATTATTTTCGGATATATATGGATATGGCTATGGATATCTATAGGCGCCCTTGTGATTATGCCTTTGTTATTCGTATAATATTTTCTTTCAAAGAAACTGGCAATAACAAATTGCCACTATTGTAAAGTTCTGAACTTAACTGCACTGCAATTTCGAGGATAGGTAAGGTCATGATAAGAAATAATTTAATTCTGAAACAAATTTATGGCAAGTTGTAATATACAAAACATACAAAAGTATACACAAATAAAGAATAATCAAGAACAACTATTTTATATTTGTTCAGCCTTGACTATTTAGTAGTTCAGAATAAAGGAGTTTAAATAGTTATCTTGGTTGATTTGTAGTTTGCTTGCTTTTTTCTGTTCTTATGTCGATTAATCTGTTTGTTTGTTTTTTTTTTATTTAGTTTAACCTTTTATCATGTATTTAATGCGTTATTTTTTTATTTTTGAATATATGTTCGCTATGATTCCAATGAAAGGATATGTCGAATCAAAACTATACGATTTTTAGCATGTCTTTAATTTTTTCCAAACCCCAACGACCATTGTTTTACCTACCCAAGCCATTGTTGTTTTTCTTTCTTAAAGGGACTTAGTAACATTGTCCAAATCCTTAAAATTCAATTGGAATTGTAGCGGTTCCCTCGTACCTTGTTGTATATTCGTATTAACAATAAAATCATTAGATAGGTTTCGGTTTTTCAGATCTCCCTTTCGTTAAAAAGATATTTACGATTGAAGTGTTCAGATGTTAAATTATCCACTGGACCGTCAAAACCATGTACAAAGTGAGTGCAATGAGTTAGTGAATATCACTTTGAATTTTTGCTCATTACTCGGCCATATAACGTCCATTTAACTTGAAATGTTCACACAACACCCAGTGCCGACATAAATAACAACAATATACATTGTATCAACCACTCATCACTTTTTGCACATGTCAACAAAGTTACTAGATCCCTTTAACAGTTATGAAATGCTCTATTATATGAATGAGCTATATATTATTAGTATTATTATAATTATTAAACATGCATTTGTGTTCTTTTAGATCTTACCCTACTGATTTGCTGCTTGCAGTCAGCCACCTCCAGCAGTGTGGTGACGATCATGCTGTGCGAGTGACGGACTGCAATGTGAAGGGGCGTATCCCCATTTACATCGGAGATGAGGGGGTCCGCCCCCTTATTGATCAGCATGAGGGCTCCGTCCGTGTTCCCGGACTGACACGCCTGGCATAGCGCCGTTGTCTTCCGTCTGTCTTGAGTCTAATTAAAGCAACGAGCAAAATGATTTAATTAGAAGTTAAACATTAAGGGGGACTATCCTCGATTTAAGGCCCCATCTGAGTTTCCTTACTGGCAAGCCTGGCATATTTATTCCGTCGGTCTTGAGTCTAGGTCAAGTAACGAGCACAATCATGTCACGTATTCTAGCTTAAAATATTTAGGGGTATATCCTCGATTATGATGATAACGAGTGGTATGCCCCCCTATGGATCAGCAGAACTAAGCCATTGTTTGGCATGACAAGGAAAGCCCATTGGACAATTATTGTTAGAATATTATTGAGGAAATGGATTCAAATTATAACTGCAAATTAAAGAAAATAATCCCCAATTACTTCTTGATATTGAAGGGAAAGTCAATTCTTAAAATTACTTACATCTATGGTGACCCCGGGAGCCGAGAGTAGCGTGATGAACGCTTCCATGTTGCCCTGACTGGCGGCGTAGTGTAGTGGTGTCATCCCGTTCACATCCGTCGCATTCACATCGGCCTTTTCCTCCAGTAGAACGGAGACTCCGTTTTCATGCGTTTTGCCGTCATGTTCCTATACAATAAAGGAAATAGAAACAGAATGCTAACTTAAGGTGTTTAAGATAAATCCACGAAATCTGCGAAGCAGTTAAGGTGGCTAGACACTCTACTTCATTGTGTGTGTTTTATTCTTCAAGTATTTAAGTTGTAATTGAAGAACGTGTCGTTGTATTTTGGTTCGGGCCTTCGTCTTTCAATACGAGGGTCGTAGGTTCGATTCCCAACCGCGGCATGTGTGTCCTTCAGCGATCCACAATTGCCGCTCTAAAACCAGGGTCCCGTTGCAGAAAGAGATACAATCGATTGTAAGTTACGATTGATTGTATAAAGTCAGCAACTTTGCGAGTTTCAACCAATCAGATTCGCGCATCCAGAACACATGATCTGACTTACAATTAATGTAACTTACAATCGATTATATCTCTTTCTGCAACGGGGCCCAGGTGTAGTAAGTGAGTACCTGGCAGGAATGTATTCCTTGATATGCTTGGCTGATGCCAGAGTAATGAATGATGTACTGTACAGTATAATGAGCCTCGAATTCATTTTTTAGATTGATGGCGCACTACATGTATAACTGTTTGTTGGGTATTTTGTGTAACATTAAATAAAGAAAGAAGTGCACTTTATATTCCCGATCAAATGGAATAACACGATAATATTGGTAGGCCTAGGTCTACCGATGCTAATAATTCAATCGGCCAGCAAGTTGTATTAACAGATTACTGAGTTATAACAAAACTACGTGATATCAACCATACAGTTTTTATGAGATCTTACTGCTTACATTGTCTGGATTTCTGTTCTTGGATTTAGTGACGACAGCGAAATGAAGAGGGCGCTTTCCACCTTCACCCGCATCATTAACATCTGTTAACAATAAAGGAAAGAAAACAAACAACCGTTCAATATAAGATAAACTATGTCCCCAATTCTTTATTTCATTAAGTGTTTAATGGGATCTAGTAACTTAGTTGACATGTGCTTTTAAAAACTGACGAAAAGTTAGTAAAATATGTATGTTTGTGATCTGATATGTCCACTAAGTGATTTGTGAACATTTCACGGTAAATAATGTCATATGACCGAGTAATGAGCGAAAATGTAAAGTGTCATTTGCTAACTGACTGCACTTAATTTGTATACACTTGAAAGTCTCCACCAGAGCCATTCAAATCCGAATACTTCAGGCACAAATATTTTTATAACGAAAGAGGAATTGGAAAAACCGAAACCTGCTCACTGTTTCTATGAGTAATCGTTACAATAAGGTACATGCATGTGAGAACTTCGAGTTCTGAGTACATTTTTGGATGTGTGCAATGTTACTAGATCCCTTTAAAGGGATCTAGTAACTCTGTTGATATGTGCAAAAAGTGATAAATGGTTGGTTTCAAGTCAAATGGACGTTATATGGCCGAGTAATGAGCAAAAATGCAAAGTAATATTCACAAACTAGGTTGGATTCGAAATGAGTCGTCCGCAGCCAGTCATCATAATCCTAAATAAATTATTAAAGGACAATGAAATCCAGACAAATTGTTGTATGCACTATAAGACACTAGATAGGATGAATAGTCCCTGAATATTTGAGCACAATCGGTCAGGAAATAAGAAAACTATGGCTCTTTGAAAAGAGCCATTTATTTCTTCGAGTGACTCAAATTGGCAACGCACTCTGGCAAAGTTGTGGACTACTCCCCGTACATTTTGTACACAAAATTTCAATTTTGTTCAATTTTCTCAAAATGTATGTTTATCCTTCGTTTGAGTTCAACATGTGTTTTGTAGAATGCATTTATACATAACATATCATGAGTTGGGGGAATGGAAAAGTGTGACTATGAAGAAAACTGTAAAAATGGAAACATTTGTGTACAAAACATATAGTAGTCCACACACTTATCAGAGTGCGCTGCCAATTTGAGTTCCCCATATGAATAAATGGACATCTTCAAAGAGCCATAGTTTTCTTGTTTCTTGACCGATTATGCTCTAACTTTCAGAGATTATGCCTCCTAATCTCTCCTAAAGTTTATGAAAGCAACGTTGTGCTTGGGTTTCATTCGTGTGGAAAATGTGATGGGCACACAATGCAATGCAATAACTGTCCATTATAGATAAACTGTGATAAGTAGGAAAAATTATACCATCACAGGTCAAACATCAAATATCAAAGTAACATAGTGCATCTCTTGCGCGCAAGTAATATTATATCCCTCATAAGATCGTTTTACCATTGTATTTGACAAATGATAGTTTTGGACAACACGCGCAATCCCCGCGCAAACATGTGACCGGGCTGTTAGCAAAAAATTAACACTAAAAGTTCGTTACGCGTTCGTCCCATAGATCATGTGTTTAAGCAAAATGCACACGCGATCAAATTTGTGCAGTACTCTATGGCGCACACGTTCTAGTCACGTGATTGACATTGCTGGTAAAAACTAACACCCTAGGAAGAAGAACGCCAAGACAGCCAATAAGCACATCAGTTGGAGCGCTAGCACGCATTCATCGCGTATGTGCGCAACTGCCAGCGCGTTGGTGCGCACTCAGTTTTGCGTCTTTGTGATTGTGTGCGCAAAATAACAATGACTTTAAGCGTATTAGATGCGCCGTGGTTCTGGAGGCTCATACTGGCTTCTTTAATATCGATTGATTTTTATATCAAAATTTACAAGCGATTTTATGAAATATTCAGAGATTATCACTTATTTTGCTATAAGCTGAACACAATCACTGATATTGATGAGTGATATAAAACAACTAACGAATGTGCTTGATTGTGATAGGCAATCTATTACCTCGGTGGGCTCAAAATGACTATTACCCTCAGCTACGCTTCGGGTAATAATCATTTTGAGCCCACCTTGGTAATAGATTTGACTATCACAAGAAGCCCATTCGTTAGTTGTATAATACATAATGATCAGTTTACCCGCTCCATTATTGATGAGTATCTTCATCATCTCAGTGTTGTCGCTGAGGGCGGCATAATGGAGGGCGCTATTGCGTTTCCCATCATGCTCCTTGAGGATGAGTGCTAGTCCTTCCGTGCCGAGTTTCTTGGAAAGTTTGTTCAACTTTTCTATATCTCCAGTTTTGACCGCTGCGATCACTTTATCCACGTATTGAGAGCTGTAGTGAGGCAGATTCTAAAAGAACAAAGACATAAAATATGTTCAGTTATCATAAATCAATTATTTTCACTATATTGTTGCATTACGGTATCTCTTCTTTTTTCTTCTTCTTATCAATTTGCCTCCTTTAATCCTGAAGATTCTTGCAGAATTGGAACTAATTATCAATAAATGTTTACATTTATAAACATATGAGATATATGCTAATCGATTTCCTTTGGTAAAAATGGTACATTTAATTAATGGAAACAAAATTAACATTGTCTTGAGTGTATCATGTTTGTATTATTCCTCAATATATGAGAGATTGAACTAATATGTGTGACATGTATAAAAAGTAATGAATGGATGATAAAATGTGTATTGTTGTGAACTGATATGTCCACTGAGTTGTATGTGCCCATTTCACGTTGAATGGATATTATAATGGTAAAGTAATGAGCGAAAATGTAAAGTGATATTCGCTAACTCATTGCACTGACTTTGTACACAGTTCTAACTTTCCAGTGGATAATTAAAAATTCGAACATCGTAAATATTTTGTTAAAGGGATAGTTGAGTTTTGGTATAGAGGGCGCTACACAAAAAAAAAAATTTGTGAGATAATGAAAAACTGAGTGTCAAATTCGAAAGACCATACAATTTTAATGACAGAATACACTTTATTTGATCAAAATCGGTTCAGAAATGGCTGAAATATCCATAAACATAACCATTTGTAATAAATGTGGGGCCCCACACTTATTCGATAATTTTGAACCAGCCGTTAAATTTTTTTTAAATGCTTCCACTTTTCAAAAATTTACAAAAGAGGTTTTTTAAATAGTTGTTGATTATCTCTCTATTTAACCACTATTTCAACAAAACATCATATGCACAATATTTTATTTAAAATGGTTGAAACCGATGAGTGTTAAGAGAGTGCCCTTCTTGAGTTTTAACGGCTCTTTTTTAATGATAACAGGCTTTTTACTTAGTCATTTGTAATTTTGTATTCATTTCGGGCAAGGTGGAGTTCTAACTATTATTTTGTAATGTAATGGTGCAGGTTTTGATTACTAACATTCAGTTTGACCAAAACTGTACTCTCTTTACCAAAACTCTATCCCTTTAACGAACAAGAAATTCGAAAAACCCAAACCTGTTCCTTCTATTAGTGAATAAACCACTAGAGTTCTAAGTATAAGATTTGACGGTGGATTTGGACAATGTTACTACATCCCTAAGTGGAATATAGCCTCATTATTATTTCAAAGTTGATAACAAATGTGAATATAAACAAAGTACGAGCTAGATCGAGTGTGAAATATGATTTCGATTGTTTGTTTTTTCTTAAGCTAAGTTTGTAATAAAAGTGCCGTGGTTGTAGATCCGTGTTAAGATTCACTGGCCCCATTAGGGCAGAGTTAATATTTCATGTATAAAATCAACGTCAACAATCTTACTCTGTTTTGGGCTAATAATACAGTTATTGTTAAATCATTACTCGTCGTGTTTATCATTTCGTATCATCACACAAGTTATTGCCAATTACTGGCAATTCTGAGCGCTACGTCGTTGGCCTCTGCCAGATCTTCAATTGTGCACATTCCATGTACCAGATCACAACTAAGTAGGTGGTCCATGCTTGCTATGTGTTATATATATGACACCAAATGAACAAAATAGGTGTTTAATTTTGGCACTTGTGGAAATGTAGACATTCACAGTGTCTACTTTGATAATGTTCGATTACATCATTCAACGATATTTGGAAATATTACATCTTACAACAAATATTTCTTGTATCATTAGATTTTTAAAATATATCATTATGTTGAGGTATAAATACGAAAATGTGGTTCACACGATAGCCGGTTGCATCCATACTCTTTCTCCTCAAGTGAGTGCCATGGCACATCAGAATTAGTGTACCAAATCCAAATATGTTGATTTTTTTCTCAGTGAAATAACTATTCGCCCACGCCTTTACATTGGGCTCTTCCATGCATGAGCATGATCTCTATAATATGAAGAGTTTAATTCCAAAAGGCGCTATATCCCCCTTTTCAACTTTAAGAAAAAAACAGGTTTCTTTGTCCGTCCAACCAAGGAGTTATGAACTCCTTGGTCCAACTTTGTACACACGCCTGGATGCCTGAGGGAATATGACAATTAAACGTTTCATATTTTGATTTTTATTGTGTAATTTGTCCTTAAATGTGGATTTCCTGATAGCTATGTAG
The DNA here is from genome assembly GCA_037951105.1 of Echinarachnius parma. Lineage (NCBI taxonomy): Eukaryota > Metazoa > Echinodermata > Echinoidea > Clypeasteroida > Echinarachniidae > Echinarachnius > Echinarachnius parma. The sequence goes on along the minus strand of JBAMJV010009139.1, from coordinate 4,762 downwards.
CTTATTAATGTACGGATATCGTTAACTCAATTATTATGGGAAGTGGATTAAGCACCTTTTGGAACTAAGCTCTTTATATTATAATACCGTGCTATTTCGCTGACCTCCGGGAAGCCTTCACGGAGTATAACTAACAATGGAAATGGGTGGGTATGCGGTATGCGAACGCAGAAACAAAATTAGACAAGGTAGACAAGTACATGATATGATGCATGTATTGAACTGAAAGTACTGAACAATTAATACTATTCAATACACACAATCAATATCTTTACGAACATTGTTACGAAATTCGTTCGTATAATTTTAATTATACGATATAAAGACAATATATAAGTGTCTGAACAGGAATCACATTTATTTGCTGATAGGTGTTCAGATAAGCAATAAACTTATATTCGTATACATTATTCGATAACATCTGGAGAAAAAAATATGTTACATGACTTCAAGCCCTGAAATCACATTACCTCTGTTATTATGTACATAGGGCAGTCGTGCTATTTCTTTATACATGTATATCAATCATTGTACCGTCAAAATAATGATGGACGCGATCAAATGAAATTGAATGGAAAATGACTTGAGGACTAACCCATTCGGTATAATTATTACGTTTACTTTAAACACTGGACGTACTGGCTGGGGACTATTGACATGGTGTGAGGCGCTTCCAGCATGACCAGTGGCACAGCTTGGTTGGACTGGTTGTCATGGGGGGTGTTTCACAACGATCCTAAGTTGAACTTAACTCTAAGTTGGACTTAAAAAGTATGGTAAGCCATTTGTAGCCTTGGAATAAAATATATTCAAAAGGAAGAACGGAATTATTTTTAGTCTTTTCAGGAATTGTATGTATTCAAGAAAATAATCTATCCTTGACATTATGAAATATTAATGATTTGAATCAATATGTTATGCCTTTTAAAAGAACTTTACCCCAAAAAATGAAAGAAACTAACAGTTTTCCATACTTTTTAAGTCCAACTTAGAGTTAAGTTCAACTTAGGATCTTTGTGAAACACCTCCATGATGGTGGTGGTAGGGGCACGCTGATTATTGGGGGGCATACTCTATGTATTTCGTTGTTATTCTGTTGCTTATCTGTTGGTCTCCCCCTCTCGTATAGCCTCCACTGGGCGCCACCGTTCGCATGACAAGAAATAGACAATAAATATTATTCAGCCAACACTGCACGCTCATATCATGATGGAGAAAACATGAACCGTTAATATAATTAGCACTCCAAAATGGGGAAACGTAACCCCTTAGCTGCCCGGGAACTTGTCAATAAAAAAAATGGTCCAGTCTGCTGGGAAGTTAATGAAAAAAACTTGTTGGTTTAACTCTGAAACGCGGCGCTCGACGCATAGCGCAGTAGACTTGGTCACATGACAGGGGTGTCGATCCTGGGGGGGCAGGGGGGGCGGTCGCCCCCCCCCCCCCCCAATGAAAATATTGGGGGGGCGAACATATCATTTCGCCCCCCCCCCCCCCCAATAATTCCGAAAATGAGGAAGAAAAAAATTGAGTGATATAATGCCAAAGAGGGGAAAGACACATTTATCAATAATTAATCTTCAAAATAGCCGTTTTTTAGTTTGAAAAGGACTGTAAATCTCTTTTTTGCTCATATTGCAAGTTTCATTTGGGTTGCGGGAACTCACCTTTTGAAATGTGTTGGGCAGCGTAATTTCTCAAACGCACACCTCAAACAAAGTTTATTAAACCCTCATCTATAGAAAATAAAATAATCTCGGTACATATGCGCTGAACGCAAATCAAACTGGAATATCATGTCCCCCCACATTTGAAAAAGGAGCAGATTGTCCCCCTCCCTTTGTCATTATGTATGTTTGGTTCCATACCTATATACTTCATATTACGTGAAATTTCTGTCTCAGGTGTGCACCAAATCACACAATTTCACGCCCACAAATACAAAAGCTCCCTACTGTGGGAGGGGGACACTCCCTCCCACACCCTCCCCCGCTCCGTCGCTTCGCTTCCTCGCAATGTCTCCCCTACACTTTTGAGAAATTGTTGACGCCCTTGCTTAGTTTAATGGGAGCCCAATGCCCTAGACTATATCGATGGCTCTATAGTATACGTGATCACGTGGATCCATCTCATGCAAGGCTCAGTCTTTTCCTCGCTATGCCCATTAAAAATACGTTATGAGTAGGTTCACTATTTTATACAATTTTAACATGCTAGGAGCAAATGTCTGAAATCTAAAAGCTTCCGGGGGCTCCGCCTCCTGGACCCCCATTATTGTCCCCAAATGTCGGTGCCCCCCAAAGTCAGGTCTTCGAGCCATCAAGACACTTTCAATGAGCGCATGATAAAACTTCCAGGCATGCCAATGTGGGGCTTTTAGCTCTCTCAGTGGTCACTCTGGAAAATTTTTCAAATTTCGCCCCCCCCCCCCCCCCCCCCCCCACCAATCTCAAAAACGGATCGACACCCCTGTCACATGATGATCTATCATGAATCGTGTCATTGCATTCATTCATGTACGTCAATCAACTTACGATTTGTTGATGGGAATACGGAAAGAAACTTGCCTCAGGTATGCTATTCAATAGTACTCATCGATGTTTTTTTTTGTGATTTCAAGTCACAGCTTTTGCTGTTATGATTTATGACACGCATTGTATTGTATAGCATGATTAGTTCAATAAAAGTCGGTATTATCCATCAGCAAACAACAGATAAGTTGTGATACTTGGAAATGAGTAGGCTACACGTTGCTTTCGTAGTTGTTAATCCTATTGAAAATTATGAAAAGTATTGTGATGATCAAATTTGAGTGGGAGTGTAGCCCACTATATACAGTATAATACTTTGACTCGCTGAATAATTTGCCTTTAATTGTGATATTCCAACCGTTTCCAAACCATTTCTTCTTTTACAAAGTAAACTTTATTCCTAATCGTCTGAACCATTTTCTATCCATGTATTTCAATCGATTCCCAAGCACATTATAATACATCGCAACAAAACCATTGATCAACAACCAACGGTAACATGTGTCAACAGAAATGTACAATTTTGTCTCGTGACCTTGGTCATTTGGTTGGGTTCTATTCACTGTGTGGGTGTTTGATGATTAATACTCAGGTCTTATTGTCATACTTTTGTTTGTTTATGAGGTTTATGCAAGTGCATTTGAGACAGACATTTACATTTGGTGTTATTATGAGTAAATTCCTGGGCCATACAGACCTATATAATTATACCCGTAACCTTTGACCTAGCTGTGGCAACGTGTACTAGATACAAGTATGAATTTCATGAAATTTTGGATAGTGACGATTTTAAAAGGAGCACGACTATTGATGTCCATTCATGCTTCAAGCGACTTATTGAATATGTGTTGACATAATGTAAAAACTGACAAAGGGTTGATCAAATATGTATTTTGTGTGGTTTACATGTCCACTGAATGATGTGTGAGAATTGCATGTAAAATGAATATCATTATGGCTGAGTTATGAGCCAAATGATATTTGCTCCCCGGGATTTCGTTCAAATTAAGTCATACATATTTCTAAACAAGATACAATTTGAAAAAAGGGCAAAGCTGGTTTGATACTTATATAACTAAAAGTGAAAAACAAAAAGGATGCGAGTGAGTTTGGTCGATAAAGAAAAAGTTACCGTAAATCCCTTTAATTCTTTAACAAATTGTATAAATTGCATTTGGTCTTCGTGAATTTGTGACGGAGGAAAAGGCATGCATCCAACTGTATTACCATATTATAACCTTGTTTTGTTATACTCGTTGAACTGTTAAACTGGTGAAAATGAATGTTATACCACAATCAGAATGGGCATCAATGTTCATTTTTTAGCAAACTTAGGTCATTATACTCGAGCAAACCGTTGTCATTTTGGGGCAGTCCCATGTTGTATTTGGGCCAACTTTTTTCATATTCGGGCAAACTCATGTTATATTCGGGCAAACTAATGTCATATTCGGACAAAACCGTGTCACTTTGTCCAAAATCATATTATGTTCTTACTTCATATTATACGTCATATAATTTTCTGTCTGCATGGTCAGATAAGTGTTGAAATAATGATTGAATGTCATATGGGTCTTGTTGCAGACAGGGATGCAGTCGATTGTAAAGTTGCAATTAATTGTTAGATCTCGTGACTAAATGCGCAAATCTGATTGGTTCGAATGCAAATATCTTCTGACTTCTGATCGCAACTTCTTTACAATCGACTGTAACTTTGTTCTGCAATGGCAATGGATACCTGGGGGCGTTAACTAGTATATAACCAGAATATCTGCATTATCTTGCATGACTGCGTGTTCTACATCGTAGTTTTTTAGTGCCATCGTGTCTTTGTATTACCCTCAACCATGTATGCTAATAACATGATTTGGCCTCGCCCATGGGCATCGATCTGCAATTGATACACAACCATGTATGCTAATAACATGATTTTGGCCTCGCCCATGGGCATCGATCTGCAATTGATACCTATTGTGCAGGGGGGTGATATGTTCATTCATACCCGCTGAACAATAGCTATTACGTAAGGATCGATGCCAATAGCCTCGCCTTTAAAACTGTACAATTGGAGAGTTCGGAACTTTTGTAATAGGGTAAATACCATATAATACCCTGAAAGATTGCTGGATTATGTGGATAGAGCCCATTTACTCCCTACTGCAAGCCTAGCCAAACGAATCCGGTTGCAGTGTAATCCTTAGCATGCTTATAATATTGATGAAGAGGCTAAT
>JBAMJV010009138.1:0-44076 GCA_037951105.1 Echinarachnius parma | reverse complement strand
TCGTGGATCGGTGAGAATTGTATGCAATCTTTTAACTTTGGAAATGGTCTAAAACCTACTCGCTGCGCTCGTGGGTTTAAACCATTCAAAGTTAAACTCGTGCATCCAATTCTTACCGATCCACTCATACCTGTGCATCATCTATATTATAATTTGAGTAAGGAAATCCTTTGACGTAGAAAAACTTTTAGGGTTTTGCACGCCTCGGGCTGAAAAAATTCCACGTGTGTTTCGTTCTGACTGCAGATCATTCTAAAGGTTTTCGATTTTTTAAATAAGTTGTTTGAAATCTCGAAATGAAATATAAAAACTCAAAATAGTAGTTCTTGAAAGAGGATGGCCATGGCAACGGATATTGCATGCCATATTCGGATCCGGCCGCGATATAGAGATTGCATTATGCGCTGCTGCCGATCGCTACGTAGGCGCGCCAACAGTACGTACGTGCAATTGCAATTGCAACATGCATATCGCATGCATGCAATACAATATTATACAACTTGCGTAATTGCATTCACCAGATAAATTCTGTTTTGAAGTCATGTCCAAATTGCAATTTGTTGATTATTTGCTGCAGAGAGCGAGGTTCAAGCTATCATTCTGCATCTTTGGTCTACTCCTATATCTGCGCTCATCTGGACTCTGGTAAGTACCTTATTCAACATTTATTGTACAATTGTCAATCGAATTATAATATATTTTTCCTCAATATTCGTAGGCCATTGAAGAAGGCAGCCTGGATATTCTAGACAACACAGACTATATAAATGTTCATATTATTATTGATATTATTATTATTACTACTACTACTACTAGTAGTAGTACTACTACTAATACTGCTACGGTCCAACTAATGGGTAAGTGGGATGGGGTCACTAAGTTTCATCTGGGGCATTATGTTCTTTTTAGCACAAACTATCACTAGTTTGTCAAATCATAAGGTCATGTAACCCCTTACACCCATCACTTACTACCCCCCCCCCCCCCCCCCCCCCCCCCATCCCTGTCTCTTACTACCTGCCTGGTGCCCATTATTATTTTATATTAAATATTTCGTAATTGAATGAGTTTTTGAATGTTGACAAACTTATTTAACTAACAATATGATAACCATATTAACAGAGAATCCATTAATTAACCTTATGTTTTTGCTACAAGACAAATACAACAACAACAAAAACAAAAACAACACATCATTATCTCATTCAAAGATCTGGAGTCGGGTAAATTGCCAGTGTGGTGTAATTCAGCAGGTCGTGAAAATTAGATTGATACAAATATTCGATTGATATAGCGCCTTATACCGCATATTAAAAGTTTTGTTATAAAATGGGTAGAAGAATCCCTGCATTCTGATTGGTCAATTAGCATGTACAAGTTTTTCACCGATGCATGCTCACTTCAGTTTGATTTTCACATTTTGTTTGTGCCCATTTTAATATTTTAACAAATGCTGCCTACAGTGCACAGGCATATTTTGTGGATCAATACAAATTATGTGTACAAAAATGTGAAAATCTAAATTTTTGCAGCCATGGGTCGGTACTTTTGCAGCCATGGGTCGGTACTTTTGCAGCCATGGGTTGGTACTTTTGCCATGGGCCGGTACTTTGCAACCATGCGTCGGTACTTTTGGCCAATTAAGCCATTACTGGGAAAAAGTCTGATTTTTCACATTTTTTTGCGCCCATTTTATAAAACAAATGCTGCACAGAAATACTTCGTGGATCGGTGAGAATTGTATGCACTCTTTTAACTTTGGAAATGGTCTAAAACCTACTCGCTGCGCTCGTGGGTTTAAACCATTCCAAAGTTAAACTCGTGCATCCAATTATTACCGATCCACTCATGCCTGTGCATCATTTGTATAATGACGCATATCCCGAGACGTGTTATCATTCTTAGAAAGTTAGAGATACAGAGAGAGAGAAAAATAGCGAGGACCAGATAGCGGGAGATAGAGTTGAATTGGGGGGGGGGGGGGGGGGGGGGGGGGTAGGGGTAAGCTTGTTCCTAATATATGCAAGAATGAATGGAGTTCACTAGATTGAGAAGAACTCCACACATCAACCTCGGTTACGAGAGAGGTACACCAAATGCGACCCCGGTGCTCAATGAGGAACATTTGTTTAGCTGACTCGCGCCATCTCTTGTTACAATTTGTATAATATTGATACACAAGCAAAGATGTTTACGCGTGTCAACTAATTGGAATGGCAGAACAAGAGGTATATTATCATGAAAATAAACTCTGGTTCACATTACGTTCCTCCCTCCCGGGCAACTTCTCACATTGTACAACTTTACATGGTTACAATCCAACAACATATGGCGCTAATACATCTTGTAACATCGTTCCTTTGCTATACTATGTTGAGTATTATATTATGTTGAAATTCCCTGCTAGATGGCGCTTAACCTCACAAGTGTATTTACAGTCATATAGACGCCATGTTTACGAGCGCCAGAAAAAAAGAGGTACAAGAGTCAATTAACTACTGACGCCATGTTAGCTTTCCCGTTATCCACCCACATTCACTCTACAGATATTATATTACTCTGGTCCTGGAATTCTAAGTTCCTTCTAGAGGCTTTATTATCTGGCAACTTGTACATGTATATAGCATACTACTACTACTACTACTACTACTATACTACTACTACTACTACTACTACTAGTAGTAGTTATCTAAGCGCAGTAGAGTGTATATCTTTAGTAGCTGCGCTATATAAATGTTATTATTGATATTATTATTTTTTACTACTACTACTGCTACTACTACTACTACTACTACTACTACTACTACTACTACTACAACTACTTCTACTACTACTACTACAACTACTACTACTACTACTAGTACTACTACTACTACTACTACTACTACTACTAGCCTACTACTACTACTACTACTACTACTACTACTACTGCTACTACTACTACTACTACTACTACTACTACTACTACCATTACTACTACTACAACTACTTATACTACTACTACTAGTAGTACTACTACTAATACTGCTACGGTCCAAATAATGGGTAAGTGGGATGGGGTCACTAAGTTCATCTGGGGCATTATGTTCTTTTTAGCACAAACTATAACTAGTTTGTCAAATCATAAGGTTATGTAACCCCTTACACCCATCACTTACTACCCCCCCCCCCCCCATCCCTCTCTCTTATTACCTGCCTGGTGCCCATTATTATTTTATATTAAATATTTCGTAATTGAATGAGTTTTTGAATGTTGACAAAACTTATTTAACTAACAATATGATAACCATATTAACAGAGAATCCATTAATTAACCTTATGTTTTGCTACAAGACAAATACAACAACAACAAAAACAAAAACAACACAACATTATCTCATTCAAAGATCTGGAGTCGGGTAAATTGCCAGTGTGGTGTAATTCAGCAGGTCGTGAAAATTAGATTGATACAAATATTCGATTGATATAGCGCCTTATACCGCATATTAAAAGTTTTTTTATAAAATGGGTAGAAGAATCCCTGCATTCTGATTGGTCAATTAGCATGTACAAGTTTTTCACCGATGCATGCTCACTTCAGTTTGATTTTCACATTTGTTTGTGCCCATTTTAATATTTTAACAAATGCTGCCTACAGTGCACAGGCATATTTTGTGGATCAATACAAATTATGTGTACAAAAATGTGAAAATCTAAATTTTTGCAGCCATGGGTCGGTACTTTTGCAGCCATGGGTCGGTACTTTTTGCCATGGGTCGGTACTTTTACAGCCATGGGTTGGTACTTTTGCCATGCGTCGGTACTTATGGCCAATTAAGCCATTACTGGGAAAAAGTCTGATTTTTCACATTTTTTTGCGCCCATTTTATAAAACAAATGCTGCACAGAAATACTTCGTGGATCGGTGAGAATTGTATGCACTCATTTAACTTTGGAAATGGTCTAAAACCTACTCGCTGCGCTCGTGGGTTTAAACCATTCCAAAGTTAAACTCGTGCATCCAATTCTTACCGATCCACTCATGCCTGTGCATCATTTGTATAATGACGCATATCCCGAGACGTGTCTATCATTCTAAGAAAGTTAGAGATACAGAGAGAGAGAAAAATAGCGAGGACCAGATAGCGGGAGATAGAGTTGAATGGGGGGGGGGGGGGGGGGGGGGGGTGGGGGGTAAGCTTGTTCCTAATATATGCAAGAATGAATGGAGTTCACTAGATTGAGAAGAACTCCACACATCAACCTCGGTTACGAGAGAGGTACACCAAATGCGACCCCGGTGCTCAATGAGGAACATTTGTTTAGCTGACTCGCGCCATCTCTTGTTACAATTTGTATAATATTGATACACAAGCAAAGATGTTTACGCGTGTCAACTAATTGGAATGGCAGAACAAGAGTATATTATCATGAAAATAAACTCTGGTTCACATTACGTTCCTCCCTCCCGGGCAACTTCTCACATTGTACAACTTAACATGGTTACAATCCAACAACATATGACGCTAATACATCTTGTAACATCGTTCCTTTGCTATACTATGTTGAGTATTATATTATGTTGAAATTCCCTGCTAGATGGCGCTTAACCTCACAAGTGTATTTACAGTCATATAGACGCCATGTTTACGAGCGCCAGAAAAAAAAGAGGTACAAGAGTCAATTAACTACTGACGCCATGTTAGCTTTCCCGTTATTCACCCACATTCACTCTACAGATATTATATTACTCTGGTCCTGGAATTCTAAGTTCTTTCTAGAGGCTTTATTATCTGGCAACTTGTACATGTATATAGCATACTACTACTACTACTACTACTACCAGTGGCGTAGCTACGGGGGTGGGGGGGGGGGGGGGGGGGCACGGGGGGCACGTGCCCCCCCAATAATTTCGAAAAAAACAATAGAAAACATAAGGGGCCATTTTTGAAAAAACAAAGAAATACATAAGGTGTGCCCCCCAATAATTTTCGTGCCCCCCCCAATCAGTCCGACCACGCTACGCCACTGACTACTACTATACTACTACTACCACTACTACTACTACTAGTAGTAGTTATCTAAGCGCAGTAGAGTGTATATCTTTAGTAGCTGCGCTATATAAATGTTATTATTGATATTATTATTTTTACTACTACTACTGCTACTACTACTACTACTACTACTACTACTACTACTACTACTACTACTTCTACTACTACTACTACAACTACTACTACTACTTCTAGTACTACTACTACTACTACTACTACTACTACTACTAGCCTACTACTACTACTACTACTACTACTACTACTGCTACTACTACTACTACTACTACTACTACTACTACTACCATTACTACTACTACAACTACTTATACGACTACTACTAGTAGTACTACTACTAATACTGCTACGGTCCAAATAATGGGTAAGTGGGATGGGGTCACTAAGTTTCATCTGGGGCATTATGTTCTTTTTAGCACAAACTATCACTAGTTTGTCAAATCATAAGGTCATGTAACCCCTTACACCCATCACTTACTACCCCCCCCCCCCCCCCCCCCCCCATCCCTCTCTCTTACTACCTGCCTGGTGCCCATTATTATTTGTTATTTAAATATTTCGTAATTGAATGAGTTTTTGAATGTTGACAAACTTATTTAACTAACAATATGATAACCATATTAACAGAGAATCCATTAATTAACCTTATGTTTTGCTACAAGGACAATACAACAACAACAAAAACAAAAACAACACAACATTATCTCATTCAAAGATCTGGAGTCGGGTAAATTGCAGTGTGGTGTAATTCAGCAGGTCGTGAAAATTAGATTGATACAAATATTCGATTGATATAGCGCCTTAAACCGCATATTAAAAGTTTTTTATAAAATGGGTAGAAGAATCCCTGCATTCTGATTGGTCAATTAACATGTACAAGTTTTTCACCGATGCATGGCTCACTTCAGTTCGATTTCACATTTTTGTTTGTGCCCATTTAATATTTTAACAAATGCTGCCTACAGTGCACAGGCATATTTTGTGGATCAATACAAATTATGTGCACACAAATGTGAAAATAAATTTTTTTGCAGCCATGGGTCGGAACTTTTGCAACCATGGGTCGGTACTTTTGCCATGGGTCGGTACTTTTGCAGCCATGGGTTGGTACTTTTGCCATGGGTCGGTACTTTTGGCCAATTAAGCATTACTGGGAAAAAGTCTGATTTTCACATTTGTTTGCGCCCATTTTATAAAACAAATGCTGCACAGGCATACTTCGTGGATCGGTAAGAATGTATGCACTCTTTTAACTTTGGAAATGGTCTAAAACCTACTCGCTACGCTCGTGGGTTTAAAACCATTACAAAGTTTAACTCGTGCATCCAATTCTTACAGATCCACTCATGCCTGTGCATCATTTGTATAATGACGCATATCCCGAGACGTGTTATCATTCTTAGAAAGTTAGAGAGACAGAGAGAGAGAAAAATAGCGAGGACCAGAGAGCGGGAGATAGAGTTGAATTGGGGGGGGGGGGGGGGGGGGTGGTAAGCTTGTTCAAAATATATGCAAGAATGAATGGAGTTCACTAGATTGAGAAGAACTCCACATATCAACCTCGGTTATGAGAGAGGTACACCAATGCGACCCCCGGTGCTTAATGAGGAATATTTGTTTTAGCTGACTCGCGCCATCTCTTGTTACAATTTGTATAATATTGATACATAAGCACAGCTGTGTACGCGTGTCAACTAATTGGAATGGCAGAACAAGAGTATATTATTATGAAAATAAACTCTGGTTCTGCCACATTAAGTTCCTCGCTCCCGGGCAACTTCTCACATTGTACAACTTAACATGGTTACAATCCAACAACATATGACGCTAATACATTTGTAACATCGTTCCTTTGTTATACTATGTTCAGTATTATATTATGTTGAAATTCCCTGCTAGATGGCGCTTAACCTCACAAGTGTATTTACAGTCATATGGACGCCATGTTTACGAGCGCCAGAAAAGGCACAAGAGTCAATTAACTACTGACGCCATGTTAGCTTTCACGTTATTCACCCACATTCACTCTACAGATATTATATTACTCTGGTCCTGGAATCTAAGTTCCTTCTAGAGGCTTTATTATCTGGCAACTTGTACATGTATATAGCAACACGTGTACAACTGTACATGGTTACAACATACCGACAGATGGCACTATTTATTTACATCTTACAACCATCACCATCACAACCTCAGCCAACCCCCTAGACACACCACCACCACATCCCACCATGAGCTTTCCCATACACTTCCTCCAACATCTCACACCACCAACTACATCAGTAACAATTATCACCCGACTTAGTAAAATACAGTGCACCAGCTGCTGCAATGTAACAGTTTTAACTGTGCGTACGCGCAGCTGATGTACTGGTAATTTGATTCGACAATGAGATGATAAAACAGTTGTCAACTTTGCTGTCAAGACAAATCATGGAATGTTCCCTCGGAAATTAAAATGCTATTTAGTGAATAAAATAGGTCCCTCTGACTACGTTTCGGGACATATTTACTCTTCCCTCAATAGCATTTAAAATCCCTTTTGCGTGGAACATTCTGTGCTTTTCCCTCCACCACCAGTTAACAACTGCACATAGTACATCAGCGACAGCAGTAACAGTAATGCTGCAGCATCATCAGCCGCAGTGATGGAAGCAATAATTACACCATCATCAAACAACAATTACTACATTCTGGCACTAGAGTTATCTAATCATAACGACCACATCATCGTCACGATCGTTGATTGTTTGTTTTTTATCATGATTGAAAACCCAGCCAACTAGACCGTGACGAAATTATAATAAACATCGCAATCACTGCAACAAACATTTTCCGGCCGTGCTAAAAATGGGCAGTAAATTCAACAAATAATGACAAAACAAGCTATTTGTTGTGAAATTCTATGATAAGTTTTATGTAAAAAAAATATACACGTCATTCATACATTGATACTATTAGCAGTATTAATAAAAAAAAGCACCATCATTACACATTACATGTGTTATATTTGCATTGCACATTGCCTTTCAAGGTGAAAATTTGTTATTGCTTGAGTAAAAAATAGTGTTGTTTTGTTCTATTTACACCCTTCAAGTACTCGCATAGGGCACCAATTATGCACAGTATCCTCCTTAACCTTCAACGCGATAGGGTCGAGAAATATAATATATATATCAGGACTTCAATGTGCTGGACACATTCCACTGACACACTCATTGACTTGCACTCATTTTACTCAATTTGTATTTTTTTACCATGCTTTGCAATTCAGTTTTGATGTTGATTGCCTACATACAAGTAATGTGCTATTTGCAACACGGCTGCACGGCTAAAACGAAGTCACATTCTTAAGCTGTATTCTGCTTCAATGTGAATACATTTCATGCACTTCCTTTAAGTTATTGATTAACACATTCTAGAATATGTGGATTCAATCATTGTTTCTTGGCATAAACAAGTTAACATGAATGAAACATGTAAATAATGTGTGCAATACAGCCATTACAAAATAGGAATTTTGTATAGAATAAGTTTTAAGAAGAATAAGATTATAAGTGCTTTGAATGTATTCTTACACATATGGTCTAGAGGACTGATTGTGGGTGTTATAAACAAAACAAATTTGAATTCGGTGTTGATTATTTAGCAAAGAATCGCACGGGTGTTAGCATGCAAATATTTAAACAGCTATCAGGTCCACTATTTCTAAAGTTAAGTTGTTAGACATGTTAAGCAATACCGTAAGATGATTTGAGTATTAAAACATAATAATAAATTATCTTATACATTAATTGATTACTTGTCTTTGACTGATCATCCGTATGCAACGCGGATAAAAATGAATGAAGTATAAGCGTTATCAAAATTAAAACAAACGTTATAAAACATCTATATCAATTTCAGGATCACATTTGTGGAACCAACTACCAATGAAGGTGTGGAAAAAAGGGACGGGAAAAGCTTTTGCAAAGGCACTAACACAGTGTATTTGTAGCGAATATATTTAAATAAATATACATTAACTTTATTATGCCTATTTGATATTATTATTAATATTGTATTATATAGTACACATCTTTTTTAATTGATACAAATTCAATTTATGTATAAATAGTGTAAATAAGTTAGTTAAGAAGAAATATATTTTGTTTGTGTAATGTATCACTTTTAATTTAAAGGGAAATCCACCACATAAATTTGCATAGTGATATCTCTAATTAAAGAGAAAATATAATTGTGAATGTATTGACATTAGTAACAATGTGCTGATTCATAATGAATGAACATGTCAGATTATTCATCGGAAGTAAATAATATATGTCTATTTACAGCTTGGTATTATGCGATGTAGATTTGCCATGAATAACAACCAGCATGATCATAAATCATGAGCAGCAAACATTGCACAAGTACCAGTGAATACAAATGTAACTGGGTGTATTACAAAGACACATTGCATACAATATATATTTTGTATATTATAATTATAACTGATAATAATAATTTCTTAAAGGGACAGTTGAGTATTGGTGAAACTTAATTTTAGTAACCAACACCTGCACCATTACGGTGCCAAATAATAGTTATAACTTCACAAAGCTCGAAAAGTATACACAATTACAAACGACTAAGTAAACCCCCTGTTATCATTAAAAAGAGCCGTTACAATTCAAGAGGGCGCTATATAAACCAAAATAATTGGTTTTGAGCTTTTTTAAATACAAATTGTGCATTTAATGTTGTTAAAATAATGATTCAATAGACATATCATCAACGACTTGTTAAAACCTATTCTGATTTTTTTTCAAAGTAGTATTCGAGCATTTTTGAATTTTTTCTAAAAAGTCTAAATATCGCCCGGTGATTGCCGGTGAAGAACATTTGAATACAATTTTTTTTATGGATATTTTAGCCGGTTCTGAACCGATTTTTATCAAATAAAGTTTATTCTGTCATTAGAATTGTATGCTCTTTCGAATTCGACAGTCAGTCTTTCATTATCTCACAAACAAATATCGCGGCACTTCGGGAAATACCAATACTGAACACTACTTTTAAAAGTGATTATAATATTGTACATACTTCGTTATTATATACTCGAACTCTTTATTGATTATTTTACATTTTAAGATAGCCATTCATTTTCAGCATATAATTAAGTTACATATCAAAATGCAATGTATATGCACATGTATACAATTATATTGATTTAATTGAGGTATCAAAACGGCAGTACGAGAGCTGCGCCCAACCTATGACGCATGTGGCACCTGCAGCTGTCAGTTGGCTTCGGGACGATTCGCAGAGCTGAAGTGGGGGCTTCAAGATGAATGGTGATGATGAAGTGTCCTATAATATCAGCATGCCCGTCGAACTGCAATGCAAATATAAAGCAAGATAAAGCAAGTTATGAACACTGGGTTGTGGTATATCCTCACATAAACTAAATGTCACAGAGAATTGATCAGGGTCCCGTTATTGTTAAATAGCAATTTTCTGATTTTCTGATTTTACTCTGACCACATGGTTTCATACTAATGAGGTGAGTGCTGCTTCTAACATATTTTATGAGGATTGCATAGTACATTCTAAAGTAAGAAGTAATTACAAAATACTCTGCTACTCCACTAGTAGTAGTATTTACCTTTATTATTTCTACCTTTATTATTTATACCACTACTACTACTACTACTACTACTACTACTACTACTACTACTACTACTACTACTACTACTACTACTACTAATACTGCTATTACTACTACTACTACTACTACTACTACTACTACTACTACTACTACTACTCCCCCTCCTCCTACTACTACTACCTCAAGTGCAACTTGAAGATTACGCACGATGTGTGCATGATTGTGTGGGGGGGGGGGGGGGGGGGGTGTGTGTGTGCACACCAGCTCCACTTCACAAAATCGTACAATCATGTCTTGACTGTGGTGAGGTTTAGGGGTATGTTACCCTCAGCAAGGCCTTGAATCCCTCCATAGGGGAGTGTGAGGTGGCAGGATCCATCTGCAGCTTGTTCCAGTATGTGATGGTTCTGGGAAACAACGATGATGTGAAGGCTTGACTGGTGCATAATGGCGCAAAGAATCGAGATCCGTGCCCCCTGGTTGAGGATGCTGTTTTGCTGAGGTATTGTTGACAGTTGATGTCTACAAGATCAAAGCGGATGATCAAAAGGACAAAATGAGTGCACTTCAACCATGTACATTTGCAATGAGATATCGTCTGCTAAGACTTGATCTGCCCACTGGTGGCGTCACTAAAGTCCAAAACGGTCATGTATTTTTTGTCCGAAGAGAATTTAGTATCGATCCTGAGTTGGGTTTTCTAATGGCGTGTTCAGTTGGATCTCTGAAGCACATAGGGCTTATAACTTATAAACCGAACACAAACAAATAACTACCCCCCTTAACAATTGCCCATAATTTCATAACCAAGAATCGTTTCAAGATTTAGTCTTGCAATATATCCGTATGGTAGTTCGGAAAACAATGTGTAAAAAAAGGAGGTAACTATTAATCCATGGTTGTGTGATCACACATTACTGAGAAATAGTCCTATTTCCAAATTCGCAAAATTATTATCATCATTACAAATTATTGAGAATTTGAAAATTTAATATGCATTGTTTTACAATTGCAATTAATGCATTTTACCACATGTGCCATACAAAAATTTAAAAATGAATGGAATATCAAACAGCATTGTTTCATAAACCATGATCAATGCATTCAGCCACATGTGCTGTTTCACAACAATGTACAGGCACGCAATGCCTTGTGAATTTTGAATTGGGCCATTTTGTCTTTAATCTGTGCTCATTCAGACATAAGTGATAAATATCTCTTTTTGTGTTCGGTTTTTAATGATATTTACTCCCAAAGTTCTTTTGTATTTATAATTTATAACATTGTAATATTCTTCGCTTAGGTACTTCAACATATATGATTGATTTTCAACATTTAGATATTATTGTTTAATATGCTCTTTCGGAAAATGAAGTTCAAATTGGAAATTCTAAAAAATAGTTTTTTGATGACGTCACATTTCAATAGCCTATACTGGATAATCCAGGTCGTAGTTACAATACGTATAAGTCAAGACCAGTCTGTAGCCAACATTTTGTTCAATAGGAGCACAAAAGTGCAATAAGTCATCTTTCCATTGAATTGTACATACATTTATACGCTGGCTTTAATCGTGACCTTATAATCGCAAAGGCAGGGCTGTAATCATCTCCATCGCAAGCTCGATACATATACCAAGTTTGATTGCAATCTATATGGAATGGAATGGACATGTGGGTTGAATGGAGAAATCTCATCCATTGTCATGGAAATGGGAGAAGCGAGAGCTGCGCGTGAATATGGTACTAGCGCGTGGAATATGGTACTAGCATAATCGCTTCCAGGTCGGGTCGCAGAGCTGAAATGGGGGTGTTCAGACATGCCAGATGACAGGGGGGGGGGGGGGGGGGGTGAACATTTGACGATTTGATTGTCTAGTTGACAATACGGTTGTTTGGTACTTAGAGGGTTACACAAGATAATATTTACCGATGACATTGGACATTTGGATTGAATGGAGCCAATCATATCACAGCAGGTGTCGTAGTGATACTAGAATTCCCGCTTCCAGGACTGGTCCAAAGCTGAAGTAAGGGCTTCGGTGTGTAAGGGGAATGGTGAAGTCTTCTATAGTATCACCATCACCGTGGAACTGCAATGCAAATATAAAGCAAGATAAAGTAAGTTATGGATACTGGGTTGGGCTGGTTCTATCCTCGCAGTAACTATATGACAAGTATACGACTAATATTACTAGTACTACTACCACTGGCGTACTGGTGGGGGGGGGGGGGGGTGGGGCTCATGCCCCGCCCCGCAAAAAAAAAAAAAATTAATCATTGTTTATATCTACTAATTCGATACAAGTGATTGAAAAAAGAGTATTTCTTTAATCAAGATAACTCGGACTTTATTTCATGTCAAATCAAATTTCATTCCAGGTATGCGCCAGATTGCATGATTTCAAGTAAATCATTGCAAAATCACCACTAAGCGTAAACAGGGTGGAGGGGGGGGGGGGGGGATTCAACCCCCCCCCCCCCCCTTTTCAACTTGTAGCTGGTCTCGAAACCACATTTTAGCGATCTTGAGCATCAATACCGATGGTCTCGGCTTCGAAAATGTTTTAAGACTACCCCCTTCCCGCTGACAGAAATTTGGCTGACGAAATAATCTCCCCCCTGGGTACGCCACTGAAAGCGCCCTAACCGTGCACGGGCGGACACCCACCTACCATCACACCTTCCCCCTTCCCCGTCTCCCTCTCAGTAATTGTTTCGCTCCCTCAGTAATCGGTTTTATCTTCGTCTAAAATACAATGTTCATGTTCATGTTCATAACTAATTTGTTTTTTGATGCACTTTACGATCTTTTGATCTGGTCGGTAGAATCATGAAGCACTTACCCACAGTATAGTAACATTATAGTGTCCCCCTCCAACGGTAGGGAGCTATTCTAGTTAATGTCTACAAGATCAAAGCGGATGATAAAAAAGGACAAAATGAGTGCACTTTTGCCATGTGCATTTGCAATGAGATATCGTATGCTAAGCCTTGTTGTGCTCCTCTTGTGACGTCATTAAAACGGTCAATAAAACGTTCATGTATTTTTGGTCCGAAGATAATCTAGTATATATCGATCCTAAGTTGGGTTTTCTAATGGCGTGTTCAGTGTGCCCAAAGTTCCCTTTTTATTTATAATATCCAACAAATTATTCTTCGCGTAGGAACTTTAAAATTTCTGATTTATTTTCAACATTTATACATTACTGTTTAAGCTCTTTCCAAAAAGGAATATCCAATTGGGATATCCTGAACATAGTTTTGCTGACGTCACACTTCAATAGCCGTAATTACAATACAGCTCAGTCTGTAGCCGACATTTCGTTCAAAAGGAGCACAATAGTGCAATAAGTCATCTTTGACTTAAATTGTACATACGCTCAATTATAGGATGGCCTTTAATTTTGGTCTAATAATCGCAAAGGCAGGGTTGTCATAACAGGTCATGGACATTAGGGTTGAACGGAGAAAGCTCATCAATTGTCATCATGAAAGTGGGAGAAGCGAGAGCGTTCGACAGATTTTGGTACTAACATCATTGCTTCCAGGTCAGGTCGCAGAGCTGAAGTGGGGGGGGGGGGGGGGGGGGGAGATTTCAGACAAATCAGATGACAGGGGGGGGGGTGAACATTTTGACGATATGATTGTTTAGTTGACAGTACGGTTGTTTGGTACTTAGAGGGTTTACACAAGCTAATATTTACCGATGACATTGGACATTTGGATTGAATGGAGCCAATCATATCGGAGCAGGTGTGGCTGACCTACGTAGTGATACTAGAATCCCCGCTTCCAAAAAGGGTTGCATAGCTGAAGTAAGATCTTCGAGGTGAAAGGGAAATGGTGAAGGCTTCTATTGTATGATCATCACCGTGCAACTGCAATGCAAATATAAAGCAAGATAAAGTAAGTTAGATCAAGATAAAACACATTTTGACCCAATTATCCCAAATCAAATTTGGGATCATCTACACCACAGAGTTACAAAACATGCCATGTTTGATTACTCAATACTATAAGGAACGGAACAATGCGACGATGAATACATTTAATAATGCCATCCATCACTCACCGATCGTTGAATGCGCACCGTTAATGTGCCCCAGCGGCTCTTGATGCTCCTCAGATGTGAGATCAGTTTGCCATTGTGCCTAACGCCGCACTCCCGGATCCTGTTTTGAAGCATGTAAAAGTATACCGCATTAAAGCTTTTTTCCATTTGATCTGAAGGGAAGCTACTTTTTGTTTAAATGAAGGAAAAAGTTGTGTACATTTACATGACCTTAACATTAGGCATCGATGTATATGTTCGAAAAGGATTCATCAAGTTATTTCTACTATCAATAATATGTTAACACTTGTAAATCCAATGATGCTATTTTCATATTATAATTCACAAGATTGATGTGGAAGCCAAATAGCAATTCAAATTTCTCAATCTCACTATCTCCTTCTGCTATATTCTCTGGAAGTTAAATGTTTGTTTTCATATGCTATCCTGATGAAAGCTTAATTATAGACTCTAAAAATATTGTATATTGATTAAAGGGACTTAGTAACATTGTCAAAATCCAATTGGAATTCTAGCGGTTCCCTCATACCTTCTTGTATGTGTATTAACAATACAATCATGGGACGGGTTTCTGTTTTTCAAATTTACCTGTCGTTAAAAAGATATTTAATATTGAAGTTTTCAGATGTTAAATAATCCAACGGATCGCGAAAACCGTGTACAAAGTGAGTGCAATAAGTTTGTGGATATCACTTTGCATTTTTGCTCATTACTCGGCCATATAACGTCCAATTGACTTGAAATTTTCATACAGTACCCTGTGGACATCACTTGTTGAACATATCACTTTTTGAACATATCAACAAAGTTACTAGATCCCTTTAAATCATTAGATGGTTTTCCCTGCAAATCGAATACATACGAAATTCAACACAAACTCTAAACATTAAACATTAAAAAGACGGATTGAGTGTTGCTAATAAAATATTCTATAAAAAAAAAAACAATAACGTAATCACACATCTACTCACTCAATGCACCTCATGGTGTCAAGCGTCCTGCAAGAATCAACCAAACGGATAAGACCCTCCTCATCTGACTCCAGGCCATAGAGTTGCATTGACTGTAGGCTGGTGGTCCTGCCTTGGATAGCCTCACATAGTTTTGCAAGACTCGCTGCTGATAACGTGCATTCGTCCGTAATCAAACCATCCAGCGTAATGTGTGTCATCTCTCCTCCTCCACCACGTGTGAGACCGGCCACTATCTGGTTGATTTCTGAGTCAGCGTAAATGAGTTTGGCATGAATTTGTTTCAATCCTGGAAGCGACTCGATCACGCCACTGTAGCTGCTTACAGTGCTGAATTGATCAACCATGAGTATTTGGACGGACGGGAGAGAAGGTGGGCTTGTGGGGAGGGAGAGAGATGATTCACCGATGTCAATGCGTGTAAGGCTAGGGAAGGAGCGAAGGCAGGACCACAGCCTCATGCACAGTTGCTTGTCGAGATCGGTGTAATGGATATTAATATGATTGATCTAATATGGATGTAACAGAAAACGAGGGGGGGGGGGGGGGAATAAAGCATTACATTTCATATAACCACGACGTGCAGTTCCTAAGTACAAGTATATATGAATGCAAAACGTAAACAATTACAGAGAGTAAGAACAAAATAACTTTGTTTTGAAAACGTACATCTAGTAACACCTAGTGCAATCATGGCAAAACACACATACACAAAACAAAATATACATAATGTACAGTGGGGTGCATACTGATATGATTGTTAAGTTTATATAAAGGGTATCCATATAATTGTGTATTATACTTGTATAACTCTCCCTATAAACATACAAAAAATAGCATGGACAGTCATTGAATTTGAACCTTTTCATTCACATGCAAAATAAAAAATATATTATTATATACTGTAATGTAGAAACAACATGTCTGTGTATACTTCGTGATTTCTTCTTAGCCATTTTGTCGATTGTAAACATGATAATGCAACTTAGCGTGTGGCTGCGATTGTGATATGATGTTTGTAAGACAGATATCATTATTATTATCTTATAAATGAATACATGTACTCAAACTACAGCATTAGGCTTCAGGTTAAGACAACACAAACCAACTAGTTTTTCTTTAAGGCCTAAAGCATGTCTGTTTCGTGTGTCTATTTAAACCCTTTTAACTTTATCCACAGTTACCTAGAAAAAACGACATGTTAGAGACTGTAAAACTGGTTGAGCAATGGTGACATCAGGTTATTAAGATATTTTGATTACTGATGAATTCTTTCAAGAGAAGAATTTATATGCTGAAATTAGGGCACAAACTGGTTTTGCCGGACAAACCATTGTCATCGAATTTCCCTTTTTCTACATATATGCGGTGTATAAGACAATAAAACCAATGCCGTTCACAATTTGTCTGTATTCATACTTTGCTTTATATATCACATTTGTAATGAAAATATGCCAGGTCATGAATAAAGCATTTTCGATCATGCTTATCAACATGTGTATGGTTGAGTGGATGTTCCTTTTTTTATTTTTGAAAATACTCCTTGCTCTGGTTAATTGACCGTAACAAGTCATGCATGAACGTTTTCATCTGGATGAAGAGGGTAATTCTATCTTTAATCTCATATGCAACATCACACGTTTCATCAAAAATAAATATACCCAGGGGGGCAAAAGGGGGTTTTCAGACATGGCTGCTGTGAAAGGTTGGCCACCAGAAATGGTTTCTAGGACCTTCTAGGAACACAACCTATGTGGCATACCCCACCAATAAGCTACTGGAAGTCCACAGGGCGGGGTTTAAGAAAAGCACCCCTAATGCAGCTAAATATTGTGTATCAGCCTTAGGGGTCATGAAGACACAGTCACACATTTTGCGCAATTACATTTTGCAATTACATAACAATGCATAGTGATACAAGCTTGTTGTTTCGTGGAGGTCTTCCCTGGAGTCCAGTGGCCATATTCATAAAAGCCCGATAGCCTATCTGTCAGCTTTTCCTTATCTCCTTGCCAAAATGCCAGTTTGGACGATAACTAGCGGCGAACTCACGGAACTCGCTTGGGTGATCACCTTTGTTTTCACAGACCAGTGCACAACACACACGTGCATGGGTATGTATTTTGTAATGTGTGTAGATTTTGCACGCTGCCTATGCCCTTACCATATCGACCAATCAACGATCGTCTAAGCCCTGTAATACAATAGCCATTTAAAATCTTCGTAGCGGGTTTCTAAATCGTAATTCAAGAAGCACTTCTAACCATACCGATAACAAGCTAACAACTCGGATGATCTAATTTATTCATCGTGGCTGTCATGGTAACATTCCATCTGTTGCAAGTTTGTTTGACATCACATAAAAGCGCAGTTTACTCGAAAGTGTGAATGAACGAATTGTTCATTATTGTTCCAATCATAAAAGCGTCTTATTGAGTTTGTTATGTGTTCTACAACGTGATACAGTAAGGGGAGGGGTAGTAGAACATAATTGTCTTATCTGGGGTAAACGGGGGGGAGGGGGGGGGGGGGGTAACTTGTGTCTAAAACAAAAAGCGTGCTATAAAATAATGCTTCTTAAACAGTTGTGACAGGAAGGGGAATTCCTAAATGTAAGGGTGTTACTATAGCTATGAGCGTGAGTAGGAATGATGTTTTTTCGGGGCGGGGGGGGGGGGGGGGGGGAGGGGGGGGGGGGATCACGCGTAGGCACATGTTTTTATAGCCACCCAATGAAGCAAAACCAAATACATCTCCCTCCTCATTACGATCAAGCTCCGCCACGCTTATAATATGATAGCATGACAAGGGAAACTATTCAATTGCAGTGAAAACATGAACGAAATTGCATTAAATATTATTATACAGATAGATTCATCAAAATAGAATTGAAATCACATTAAATGAATCCGAACTGCAAAAGTAAGCTAATATGTCACAAAAAGACAAAATAATAAAGGCAAATTACTCTTCAGATAAAAACATGTAATTTAAGCTGATAAAATATGTTATTGATGAAGTACAAGGATGCTAGAACAAACACGGAAAAGTATGTTTTAGGGAACTATTTTGAACTAACATCACGCTATCATAAAAAAATTCTCTAATATCCCTTATTCGAATATTCTCCTTGCCATGTTCATGATTGCGCCACGCGCATACACACTATAATCGGGCAGATTGTTACTTGCTAGCGATTTAGAGGTACACCGGAGTACCTCTAAATTTATGTCCAGTTGTCGCTACAAATTTGTCCTATTTGGCTTTTGTGAATAAGAAAAATTTAGCTGGGTGCTAGGTCGTCATTCAACTACACGCCTTTGTTGTAAGTCCAACAGAAGGTCCCACATAAATAGATTTCAATGCAATAAGTCCGCACCGCAGATCTATTTCTGTTATTGTTCGCATTTCGATTAACAATGTCGTGGAATACCAAATGCTTGTGGAATTTTGACAGATGGGTTGTCATGCTAGGTCGGGCCTTGACTACGATAGCGAATTTAGCCTATTGGCCTTTTGTGAATACCAGCTAAGCCTAGCGGACATCAAAATTGTAATTTGATCAACCAACTAGCTTATCGGGGTTTCATGAATATGGCCACAGGGGATCGTATGATACCAAGTTGAGCATATTGCATCTTCGGTTATTGTGGCACACGTCGTTACACCGTGTTGTGTCATACACGGACGTGAAATTTCGTATACAGCGCGTATGTATAAAAGACAACTGAATGCTTAAGAATGACAAATGAGCTATATTAAGATCTTGACAAACATGATTTGCATTTGAAATGACTATAAAGTGCATTATACAATGACTTCAACTATGTAAATTAATAAATAATACAAAGCATAAGCATTACAAAACAACAAAACACATAAGAATATGAGTTGTTACTGTCATTATTGGTTAATATGTGTTTAATTTCTTTAAAATGATACGAAATCCATCCAAAATACATGTATAATGTATTAATATTTCACCCCATGAATCAGATACAGGGTGAGGTATCTGTGTGTGTGCGTGTGTGTGTGAAAGGGGAAGGGTATGGAGTCACAATACATAACAATTTATCAATGGACTCCAAATATAATGATAATCAAGGACTACCCACCCAGTTGGGAACAAAATGTGTCTGAAGTTTTTCATTAAGGCAGCTATTTGATTTTTAAAACAGATACACCGTAAAGCTAACAAACCTTTACGGATATGAAGAACATTGGCGTCATGTTAATGGTTGGTCCCTAGACTGGGTCATAGGACCTTGTACAACATAGGTTTACAACCGTGCAGACTAGCAGCTGGAAGTCCACAGGGCACAGGAAGCAGACTGTCCACACAAAAACATAATGCTGCACTGCGATTTATCCAGCCCACATCATAAATCTGGTCAAAATAGTGTCATCAGGGATAAAAAGGTTGTAGTCAAGGTCAAGGGTAACAGAACAAACAGCAGTTGTGGCTGATGCAAAGTGCGACAAATGGCACGTCATTACATAAAGTTCAACAATTTGAATCGATCGATGTGTGGTACACAATCAGCTGCTAAAAGATGTTCCTTTCAGTAATGAGATCATACACTTGTTGCGACTGATACAGTCGGACATGTCTGAAGTCTGCTGAGCAGGAACAGAGGTATTCCCTATCCAAATCCAAATGCACAGCTCCTGATTCAAATGAGTTTTCAGAGTATCAGCTAACAAAACACAGTCCTTCTAAGCTTCAGCTGTGAATGGTGAATGGACAACTTGAGCCTTCTCTAGGCCAAACCCGTCTGTACCTTGGTGGTGGATTTAAAGAAGGAACAAACAAGTGTTATACTCTCAGTGAGGCATGTTATGGACGTTCTAGCCCTTGAATCTTCGCAACAGTGTCCAAAATGACGGAGTCGTCAGAATAATTGTTCAAACCAATGTCACGAACATTATAAACATGTGTTATATATCATAGTTGAATGCATCTCACCGATCACTCAGAGTTGTGGGTGAGGAGTGAGGTCAGCCTAAAATTGGAATATACTGGCAGTGCAAGATTTGTCAAAAACCAGACCGATGCAATAACAGATGACATTATCACTCAAGCACGATACCTCACCATGTGTACACCACAGATGCTGACCAGTTTGAAGATTCCGCTCTCCGAAAATTGAGAGCTTAGGAGTTACTGAACAACGAGTTGTACAACTCTTGTAAATGTAGCTACTTCCTCCTACATAGGACGTTTATTCTGCACCTGAAACGTGCTGCTTATGCCATCGAGGAGAATGTGCACATTGTCAAGCCAAACATTCCTTCATGTACAGAGTTCGGATGATACCTGAATGATGACAAAGCAGTTCTAGTGTCATCTACACAGCAAGCCTGAACAGCAATGTCATGTGGAGGTGTCAAAATGTGTCACAAGAACTGTTTCTGCTTGAAGAAGGCATGCGTTCCATGTTTCTGAAGTCAGAAACAGATTTTCGTAACATTTGGCAATTATTTCGAATATTTTACCGTTGTGAAATACAGCCAGATTCCGTGAACAGAGTTGCAGGAATATATCGCTGCACTCATGATTTCCTATGAAGTCATCAATGTCAAGAGGTCCACCACTTTAGCAATAATCAGTGTCATACGCAGAAGTGCAGTAGCTTTATTGCTATTTGCCCTTTTCATTTCTTTCTTCATGAGATTTCTTGCTTTGTGTGTGGAAGAAGTTGAGCTTTATGATTCTTGCCCTCTTCGGCTCACTGGAACAATACCCTGTATTGAAGTGCCTTCTGGCACGTTGTTCATGTTGGTGAGGTTGTATAGGTTCAGGAGACTGTCCATTTGATAAGTTGATGAAGCATTGCGTTGTTGCTGTTTGGTTTCCACTGCTACCGTGACCTTGACTACATCTCTTTGTCCACCGACGACATGACTTATATTCATGCTGGATAAACTGATGAGTGGAAGTGAAGCATATACTTCAACTCAGTGAGTGGTTTTGTGTAGACGCGTTTTAGTTTGCACTTGGATTTCCAGCAGCTAATCCGCGAAGTTGTCCACCTAGGTTGTGTTCCTAGGAGGTCCTAGAAGACAGAAGCCATTTCTGGGACAAATCAATAACAACAATACCCCCTTGCAAACTTCACAATGTAACTCTTTTAAGATTAGTAAGGGACTCTTTTTAAAACTTGTCATGTATTTAGCCATCAGACCTACCTTATATTTTTATTCCTCGATAATGATTATGTTTGGAGTCCATAAATCAATCAGCTAGGGTTGGTCCTGTACCACCCCCCCCCCCCCCCCCCCCCCCCCACACACACACAAACCTTCTCCTGTATCAAATCTAAGGGGTGAAATATTAATACATGATATTTGAGATGGATTTCGTATCATTTTATCGCAACTAAACACATATAAACCAATCATGACATTAAAGGGGTAGTTTAGTTTTGGTAGAGAGGGCGCTGCACATCCCAATTTTTTTGTGAGATAATGAAAAACTGAGTGTCGAATTTGAGAGAACATGCAATTTTAATGGCAGAATAAACTTTATTTGGTCAAAATCGGTCCAGAAACGGCTGAAATATCAATAAATATATTTGATCTTATAATTATTTGGGGCCCAAATAATTAGATGATTTTTTCAAAAAATTTAAAAAATGCTTACACTTTTTCAAAAATGTTCAAAAGCGTTTTTTAAATAGTTGTTGATGATCTATCTAATTAATCATTATTTCAATAGAACATCACATGCATTATTTTGTATAAAAAATGGTTGAAACCAATGCCTTTTTAGAAAGCGCCCTCTTGTGTTTTAATGGCTCTTTTTGAATGATAACATGCTTTTTACTTATTCGTTTGAAATTTTGTATACCTTTTGAGCATGGCGGAGTAATAAATATTAGTTTATAATGTTACTGTCCAGGTTTGGTTACTAAAGTTCAGCCTTACCAAAACTAAACTACCCCTTTAACAACTGATATTTCTTATGTATTGCTTTGTTTTGTATTGTTTATTGATTTAAATAGTTGGTGTCATTGTATAATGATCTTCACAAGTCGGATTCACAAGAGGAACATCAATTATTAAGAGTTGCAATTCTTAAGAATAAACTAATATTTATTCTTAAGAATTGCAACTCTTAAGAATTGCAAAATGTGTGTTCAAACGATGCCAATTCTCGAGAGTTGCAATTCTTAAGAATTAAAGCCGGAAGTAAAGTGCGCGCCTTTCTTATTTGAGGTCACGCGCGCTCACTTGACTTGTTTTCACACCGGAAGCTTATCTCGGTCATGAGGGCAACCCAAACCACGAGTCTCGTAGTTGATTGTGTTCAGACGGTAACAAAACTAGACTGCACGGATTCGTGCGCTCATCGCGCGCTCATTCTGCGCAAAATCTTACAAGTATCTTGTGGTTATCGTGTGGTTTGGAAACCACAAGATAAACACAAGATAATTACAAGTTTGCAGTGCGCGCAATCTTGTTGTTTGGAAACCACAATAGCTGCGTTTACACGATAAAAGCCAATCTTGTGGTTATCTTGTGGTTATCTCGTGGTTTGCAATCTTAGAGGTATCCTGTGGTTATCTTACTTGAGGTTAGGGCTCGTTTGAACACGCAAAATTCGTGGTTATCTTGTGGTTTCCAAACCAGGAGGGTGTCACTGCTGCCAGAGTGCGGCGATTTTTGCTCACCGGAAGAGCCTACAACTGGTTGCATTATGGGTTACTTGGAAACTACAGTAAACCAATCACAGATTAGTTCATACGCGTCGTCACCGGATCGAGGTCAATAAAACAAGTTTATATGCATACGTCACCATGGATCCCATTGTTCATAAGCGTGATAACAATCTAGGACAGTGCGCAGGAAAATAGGCGCGATAGTCTACGCACTGCATAGCATGATGATTGGTCAAGTATTTCTAGGTCACTACGCGATGACGTAGAGAAGTAGTCCACGGGAGCTTCAAAAATCGGTTCACTCCGCCATGTTGCCCATGTACAAAGTCTATTGGACACGTGACTTGCGCGCGTTAAGTGAGCCTTCTAGTTATAAACGGGTTGGTTTGTTTATTCATACTTCTATGTTCCAAACCACAAGATTGCGCGCACTGCAAAATATGCGCAATCTCGTGGTTATCTTATAGAAGTAGTATATAAATAACTAGAAGAGAATCTACGCACTGCGCGCTAATTTTCCCATAGCCTTAACACGCAGCAAACATGGCCGGTTAGGGAAACTTCATGGACTGGCTAACATGGAATGCTGGGTATTTCGTAGTCTATGATCTAAGACCCTCGATCGCATACTAAAAATAATCCCACCACCCATAATAGACCGAGATATGCTTCCGGTGTGAAAACAAGTGAGCGAGCGCGCGTGACCTCAAATGAGAATGGCGCGCACACTACTTCCGGTTTTAATTCTTAAGAATTGCAACTCTCGAGAATTGGCATCGTTTGAACACACATTTTGCAATTCTTAAGAATTGCAACTCTTAAGAATTTGCTTTCATCGTGTAAATACGGCTAATATAACCACGAGTTGTGCGTGTTCAAACGAGCGCTAACCACAAGATAACCACAAGATACCTCTAAGATTGCAAACCACGAGATAACCACAAGATTGGCTTTTATCGTGTGAACGCAGCTATAGTAATTTCAAATGCAAATCAAGTTTCTAAAGATCTTGATATAGCTTATTTGTCGTTATTAAGCATTCAGTTGCCTTTTATACATACGCGCTGTATACGAAATTTCACGTTCGTGTATGACACATCACTGTGTAACGACGTGTGACACAATAATCAGAGATGCAATAATGCCCAGCTTGTTATCATATGATGCGCAGGACTCCAAGGAAGACCTCCTTGATAACAACAAGCCTGTATCACCATGCGTTATGGTGTAATTGCGCAAAATGTGTGACTGTGTCTTCATGAACCCTAAGGCTGATACACACTATTTAGCTGCATTAGGAGTGTTTTTCTTAAAACCCGTCCTGTGGACTTCCAGTAGCTTATGTCGGGGTAGGCCACATAGGTTGTGTTCCTAGCAGATCCTATAAACTATTGCTGGTGGCCAACCTTTTACAGCAGCCCATGTCTGAAATCCTTAAAAAATGGTGGTTTGCCCCCTAGGTAATATGAGATATTGTATTTTAAATAATGTTTTTTTTTGGCAGAACAACCTAAATATGGAAGAAACAATCAACGATTGTGTGAAAGAGGACTGCTACAAGACGCATAAATTCTCTAACTCAAGCCAAAAGACTGACCGAAGATAGGAAGATGTGGCTAGTCATTGTGAAACAGAAGCCATCACACATCCAGGCATAAGGTCCCAGCAGGATATATTGCATTTATGTCATGGGATAAGCCTTTTACAGAACATTGACCTTTGCCCCCCCCCCCCTCCCCCCCACACACACACACACATCACGATATCCTCATGTCGTTTTAACTGTCTCTGTTTCAATGTTTGTATCATATTATTAAATTTGCGTTCTTATCAAATGTGGAAATACGTAAATTAACCGGACGTTAATTATTTATGAACGATTCATTATCACCGCTGTGTCATTCATCAGAAACAATACCTTTCTTAGGTAAGAAAGTTATTATTTAGTAACTCACCTCCAGCTTTGTTTGCATTGGGAGTCTTTCTAGTCCGAGAAGAGTATTGGCATGGGCCTCTACAAGGTGAAGAACATGATGTTTACTGTAGTGTGGATGAAGGATTTTAGCCAGTTCGTCAGGGATTGTCTCTTTGTCTTCTAAGGGTAATTCGCCTAAGAAGACTAAGAGCAGACGGTCTTCATGATAACCATCTTCGAATGTGTACTTGCATTGTTGTATGGAATATATTTGCTGCATGATGGGAAGCAAAGAGTCTACAGAGGAACCGACAGCAAATCGCAGTACGCAATCTAGTTCACGCACCCTGTCGCCATCTTGCATCATTCCAAGTACATCTTTCTGTTGTTCTCGATTTAAAGTACTGAAGTAAACTCCAGCACAATATTCTTGGGTTAGTTTGTGAAAGAAACCTATTGTGATTTTGAAATTGCCCGAATCATCAATGAATTCATCCCTACCTAGCAATCCCAACTCAACAGCATTTACCATTCGCTCATGGCATTTTTCAAACTCGTTTTCCTTAAAAATTAGTTTCTCTGAGTCATTTAGCAATGAGCCTAATGCTATTTCTCCAATTGCACATACTGAATTCTTCATCTTTTCTCTCATGCTAACCCTTTGTTCGTACGTTTGAGAGGTTTTCGCAAGAGCATGATGAACTAGGTAGTTAAACAAACTGTTCATAATTTGTGTCAGTGTGGTTATACCCTGAAGACAGCTAGTTTCCCACAGTATACAGAGGACCATGCACAAAAATGGAATCTTCATCAGGAGGGCGAGGTTGCAATGTTCTATGTACTTGTTAAATTCATGTCTCTGGTATTCGTCTGGGAAGAATCGAGATACATAGCATTGAACATCCCTATCGGCATACCCCTCGATCTCATAAACGGCAAAGTTTTCAGAGAGCTGAGCGTCGCAAAAATCTCCTTTGCGATTAGGGCGACTGCTGACGAGAACTCGAGATTTAGCAAACCACTCAGCCCGTATCAGTTGAATAAGATTGGAGTCACTGCATACACAGGACAAAATACTCCCACTAAACTCGTCATAGCCATCTAGGATAATGACACACCGGTCTTCATTTTCCTCAATCAGCTGCTCAATATCTTTTGGCTGGACATGCGGCAACTTTCCGAGAAGTTGTGATTTGATAGCTTTTCCGAGGGACATAGTTCTGTCCATATTCCGAAACTTTAGAACGAACAAAAGAGTTACGTCAAGAAGAGGGGAATTGGGAATCTCCTTGGCCCAATCATGTGCAAGTTTGTCTGATGCTGTGGTCTTGCCCATTCCTGCCCGTCCAACAAGGAGTACACGAGACGGAATAATGCCGTTAACCTCTCTTGTGAAAATACCGTTAATCGAGTCTTCCACTAGTATCTGCCTGGGTTCAAGACGTCCTCTACGATCTGTATCTGTTTTGAAAAGACGTGGTCTCGTGTACAATTCTGCAAAGTCAGTAGTAGCATCCTTGTCCCAAGGCTTCAGGCGAAGTTTTTTCTTCTTGTACTGATCGATGAGGATTTCTCTACAGTTATCAACGGTGAGTGTCTGCTCGGGCCGCCCTGATGTTGTTGGTTCGTCATCTGGTATAACAAATAATTCAGAACAAGAATACAATGAGATAAAAACAATGTGACAGAGTATAGCTAAACAATCACCGTATAATCACGGATTGACACACACACTGGCCCGGGGCCAGTGAAATTTCACGTCAGGCCAGCATTGACAAAATTATAAAAAATCTTGTTTTCTTTCATGTTATGCTTCATCTATAATCACAGGTTTGATCAGGTAAGAGTGATAGTTTGAGTAGTAAAACGTTTACCCATTAAATTAAACTTTCGGGCTAGTCATTTTTGTTCTTACGGACCACCAGAAAATGGGAAGAAATTTGTTTTACTGGTCCGAGTATCATCGGGGCTATACTCCTGTAAGTCTTCATATATTGTAGAAAGCGTACATACTTTGTTTAATTGCGTTATTGTAATGTAAATTTATTTCATTGTGAAGTGTATTTTTACTATAAGTACTCCTATGAAAACCAGTCTGTGGTTTTGCGCACACGAGTATAGATAAAACAAAACACAACACAACATAGTTATAATTATTACCAAGTTTGATCGGTATCGCTTAAATATTTGTTTTTTATGAACATTATAAAGCCAAAGGATTAACCCTAAAAAGGCCGGGCTATTTGAGGTTTTCCTACAGCCGGGGGGGGGGGGGGGGGTTTGGGGGCATTATCCCCCCCCCCCTCATAAGATCTCGGCCACAGAGCGGCTGATCGCATGATTAGTGAAGTGTATAACATACAATGGTAATTTTAATTCTTTGAAAAGTCCATTAATTTGCATATTTATGGTAATTGATAATTTATTATGTATTTCTTTGTTTGTTTTACTTATGTATTTTATTGTTTTTGTTGTTTATTTTATTTCTAACTATAATTGAACTATTTTGAACCCCAAAACAAACATATATATACGAAATTGAGCGATTTTCGGGCTGTCATGCAAAGACAAAAGGTCATGTGACCTCGTAACGTTAGGTCCGATTTTAAAATTGTTGTTTTAAAATATGCGGAAGACACCACCCCCCCCCCCCCCCCCCCCCCCCCACCCCCGCCCCGGCCGTAGGAAAACCTCAAATAGCCCGGTATTTTAAGGTTAATACTTTGGCTTTATAATGTTCATATAAAACAAATATTTAAGCGATACCAATAAAACTTGGTAATAATTATATCTATGTTGTTTTTAAACAATAACAACCATTGCGGAGGGAGGGGGGGGGGGGGGCATTACGTCCCCCGGCTTTATTGGGGTTAAACTTTTGGCCTTTGATCCTTCTATTTATCATATTTTGTACAAAAAATGTAATCAAACTTATAATCATTGAGATATTCACATTTTCGCAAAATGTATGGGAAAGGTGGGGGAGGGGGGGGGGGGGGGGGGCTGAGGGTCACGGGCTCGAGCCCGCTCCTCATGCTATTTCATATTTTTGGCGAGATAGCTAGCAGTTCTGATGTTGGAGCACTCAATAACAACTCTCCAGCAAGGTATTAACTTATGTTAACTTCGCCCCGAGAACGACATTTGAGAACAACTTTGTTTATGTGCACTCAATAGAGAACTAATAACTGAAAACATGAAAACATCAGCATCAGCAACCTGACAACACCACTCAAAAGCACCACATCCAATTTTCACTCAAACTCAAAGCAGGCAGCCTGGCCTGCCACCATCCCACAACACGCGCCCTTGCCAGGCGGGCAAGGTACAGAATCACCATTCTGCTGCTAAATGTGGAATTAATTGAGGGGGTCGATGGAGATGGAGCTACCAAACATATGTATTGCTATTTTTGAAAACATACATTGCTGTTGTGTATTGACATGACATGTCTGCATGAACGATTACATATTTAATTATACTCTGCCTGTAGAGCATTAGGTTTCCTTTAATTTAATATGTATTTAAATGACATTATGTCGTGTATAGATATATGAAACATTTAAACATAGACAATTGTCATGTTTCTTGTTTGCTTAGTGTATAACTGTATGGTCTATTGCTACAGCCTTTCCTCTCGGCCTACTCCGTCCTGTTCCACACGGGATCAGCTCAGCTAAATTGTCATGTTTTGTCAATTTCCGAGGCTATGTATAACACCAACGACATATTAACCAATTGCATCGCAACCGCTTCATGTTCATTCCCAGCTAACTCATACTCATACTCACCTATCATGCTCGCCATCTGTTCTTCAAGTTCTATATACTCAGTCCTGTCCAGCTTCTCCCTACAGCATCTACATGATCTACACAATCTTCGAATACGATTTGGGCTACCAGTTCGATGATGCCATCGGCGTATACACAAACCACACACAAGTATTACGACGACCATGAGTATAACCAACAGCGAATTCTGTAATGTAACACATACATTGAAATAAGGTGATAAGTGTCTCCCAGTAAAATAAAAGTTATCAACTGTTTACGATTTTATGAAAACTGATATACTAGACCTCACTCAGATACCAAAGTTATCTTTAATGTCTAAAGTAAAATTGATGTCTTCAGTTATTGTGAGTTTTAGGTATCCACAGTTGGGCACTTTTGACTACAACTGAATAGCTTCAGGACCGCTCTTCTATTAGCATTAACTCTCTCCATTAACTCTCACCAAATTTTCATCTTATTTGTAACTATTTGCGATCAAACAAGTTGTGAAAGGTGCGTTTGATTGAATTTAACAAAGTTAATGGATTACTTCAAATAATTTGAGTGCATCGACAAAGACATACAGAATCTGTAATTATATTGTAGTTTTGTTCTTGTAGACACAACATAACAACTTTAGGTTCGGACTTATCTTTCTTCCATATTTCCCATTTTACAAATACATTAAAGCAACAAGTAATGGATTGTATTATTGTGGACTTTTTGCCGATAAGTTTCCATTAACCATTATTTTACTTACAGCTAAGTACGCACAATAACCAATAATAATATTAAACAATGAGCGAGATTGCTCGTAGTCCCGCTGAAGTGGGATTATGTAAAGTTTATGATCAGCGTTGTGGCTCACTGCACATATTAAAAGTTCAAGTTCAGTTTATTTCACATCACATTAAAAATACATCAAAATATACATCAAAATGTATACATAGGAAACAATATAGAAAAAACAGTATTCAAGAGTATATATACAAACATCTAAAACATCTACACACAGCAATACAAGGACATGATAACATAGTAATAATAAGCCGTAGAGGATGTGAGGGAAAGGCAAAGGCCATTGGCCTGTCAAGGCCTTTCCCTTTATATTAGCTACGACTTATTGAAATGAATATAAAAATTAATTACAAAACACACATAACACATAAAAAGCAGGCATTTAAATTATAGATCTATTGTAATGATGTAATATTCAATAATCCTTTAAACTTCCTTTTAAAATTACCTAGAGTTGGACACTGTTTCAATTCATCAGGCAAATCATTCCACACTATCGCACCTTGATAACTAATAATTGATCTAGAAAATTTATATTTACAGAACGGAGTATATATTTTATGTTAATTCCTTGTTTTATACATATTAATATCCCTATTATATTTAAAATATCCATTAAAAAGAGGAGGTAATAAGTTTTTGAAATATGAATACATAAAACATGCAGTCTGCAATTTATTTATGTCATATACATTTAATATTTTCAATAAAAAAAAAAAACTTATGTGTATGTGCTAAATAATGTGATTTAGTAATCGCACAAACAGCCATTTTCTGTTATAAAAAGAGTCTATTCAATAAATAAAATGAGCAATTGCCCCAAACAATATTACAATAACTTAAATGTGATTAAACCATACTATTGTATATATTCACTAAAATTCGCAAAGGCAAAATATACTTCAAATTATTTAATACTCCAACTATTCTTGAAATCTTAATAAACAATATTCTATGCAACTATTCTTTTAATCTATAAAATAAACTAAAGCTCATTAAACTTAATTATCTATAAAACACAAGAATTTAGTACATTTAGCTTTATTACAACCCCATTTAATTGAATATTTATCAAATCTTCGTTAATATCTAAATTATGTGGTCTAAATATTATATAACATGTTTTACTATAATTAATTTGGAGTTTATTGGCTATAGACCATGATTGCATTTTACCCATTTCTACATTAATTACATCATTTAAATGTTCTAAATCTTTACCCGACACATATAGGCTGGTATCATCAGCAAACAAAAGTACAGATAAAACATCACTTACATATTGCAAATCATTAACATGAAGCAAAAACAAAAGAGGTCCCAGGTTAGATCCCTGAGGTACACCAACAGAAATATTTCTATACTGTGAATTATGACCATCTATACATACATACTGTGTCCTATTACTTAAGTAACTTTGAAACCATTTTAATGCGATACCTCTTATTCCATAACAAATTAAGTTTTTGTAATAAAATAGAATGATCAATACAATCAAATGCCTTTGACAAATCTAAAAAAAAGTCCTATAACTGTTTCTTTTTGCTCAAAGGCTTTGGCGAGTTTATCTGTAAAATCAATGAGGGCATGACTAGTACTGTATCCTTTTCTAAATCCAAATTGTTTACTGTATAACATATTGTGTTTATCTACAAAATATATCAATTTATTATATACAATTTTTTCTAAAATTTTACTAAAAATGTATAAAACAGAAACAGGTCTATAGTTATTCAATAAAGTTTTACTACCTCCTTTAAAAACTGGTATGACCTTTGCAAGTTTTAATGCACTAGGAAAAACACCTTCCTCAAGCGAACAATTAAAAATATTACACAAAGGAGAAACAATTGCATCGATAAAACATTTCAACACTTTAGGACTAATTCCATTAAACCCTGCTGATTTATTTACATCTAAATTTAAAACAATATTAATAATGTCTGATTTTAAAATTGGGCTAAAAAACAAAGAGTCCAAACAATTTCCATGCAAATAAGTACTGAAAGAACGAGTACTATCTCCTAAGTTATGTACATTATCATGAATTTTCTTTCCAATAGTACTAAAAAAATCATTAAACAAATTAGACATTTCAACCTTATCAACTACAACATCTCCTTCATGCTCAATTTCCTTAATAGGGTCCTTATATGTTTTCTTATTCAATACTTCATTTATTAAACTCCATGTTTTTTCTTGCATTATTCAAAGCATCTTTAAATTTAGCATCGTAGTATTTACGTTTAGCATCTCGTATTGCACTATGTACCGTGTTTCCGTAACATTTATACACCTGTTCTCGATAGGTAGTAGTATTTTTCAAATATTTTTTATATAAAGTATATTTATGTTTACACATTTTCTTAATTTCAACAGTAAGCCATGGTTTAACAAACTGATGTTTCTTTTTCCTTATCTGAACTTCTGGGAAACATTCATCATATAATTAAAAATATATTTCAATAAACTTACTGTATTTTTGATTTACATCTTTAATATAATCCAAAATACTCCAATTAACAGAATGTAACTTTGATTGAAATGTTTGAATATTACAATCATTAATTTCTCTCTTCATAAATTGTCCATTATATTCATTTACATCATTATCAAAAGTAGTAATTATATAAGGGGTTAAATGGTCACTAACATCTGTCAATATAATACCCTTATCTTGTACCTTTTCTGTGTAATTATAAAAAATATTATCTAAAATAGTTGCTGAATGTGAAGTAATCCTGGTTGGCCTGAATATTTGAGGTAAATATGAAAATGATATAAAGCAATCAACAAAATCATTAGCACATGATGAAACATCTAGATTCATTAAGTCAACATTAAAATCACCCAATATAGCTGAACGCAATAGCTGAACGCAATTGTCTCGTACAAAGTAATACAAGCAGCCAATTGTTCAATGGCGTGAGTTAGAAGCTTGCTTTATTCACCAACAATACACACAAACATAAGCAGCGGGGCATAATTCTCTCCCGCACCTGGTTTGGTGGCTACATGCATGTATAATGCATACCACAGTAAAAACAGTAATTATTCCATGACAATTATTCCTCCGTGATTTGGATATAAAATTTATTGTGAACTTTAAATGAAAGGAAATTAAAAGTCAATTATTGACGTAACTATCTCAAGTTACTGCATCGAATAAAGCAGATATCTATACTACACAATCAATGACATTACCTGGCCCTTAAATTGTTTGTTTATAGCGGCATGATGACAATTTAACACAACATTTACACTATAACCTTTGTCTTAATAAACCACTCCATAAATGGTAATACATGTGTACTTTGAAGTTTGAACAGCAAATTAACATTTTATCTTGTTTCACATTGCACGTATCACCAACAGACCAATGATCGTACAAGAAACTCCTACCACAGCAAAGATTTGATTGCTGTGTTTGGGATGCAGCTGTCTTTAACCCATTACCATCTTGTTTACACCAAATAAATAGATCGTTCATATCCACACAGCTGTAACATCCAATGCCTAATATGCTAAATATATAATGGTGTACATGCATTTCTTTGAGCAAGTTTTAATGTTACGTTTTATTATGAAGAAGAGTACATTTGTAATGGGTACCTACTTAACTGCTACCTGTTATATTACTCAAGTTATGGATGGTTGTACTGTTTGGGTTGAACCTTATGATTATCATAAGTGCATAATGCATGATTATTATATTATAAGATAATAAAATTGTAAGATACATGTTGATGTAGTACTTTGTATAACATAAGCCTAATGTCGATACATGCGATAATAGAACTTACGATTTCCGTTATCGTATGAATTTTGTTTAAAATTTAAGATTATAATTTCCAAATTTAATACAACTTTCAAAATCATAATTGTATAGATATATGTTCTTCAAATAAGCTGTCAAGTACAAGGCTCTATTTTTGTTTGTAAATTGTGATATTACCATGTTATTTGATGGCGATATCTAAACCGAACCGAATACAAGCCACTTCAAGATGAAATTGTTGTCATTGAGTCACTAAAATCAAACCTCTTGCTAACAATTTTGAAAGGACCTGCATATTTGCAGCATGTTAAGCATGCATGCAATTATATTTTAAATTTTTAAATACATTTTCCCGGCCCTGAATCCCGGGCATATCGGTTATCTTTGTCAAGTTCAACTAAAATCACATGCAGCCTCGAGACTGAATGGCTTATTGGGATTTTCTAATGAAATGGGTTACGTTTCAAGTCTCTCCGTGATTATGGATATATTCATGGATGTAATTGAAAAACATTTCGGAACGCCGTCTGTTTTTAGTCAAAAATGATGGACATAATTGCGATGACGTCTGATTTCAATTATGTTTTTTTTTTCACTAGATACAAATAATTTTCTTATATGAAAATATTACACATCACTCAGAGAAATCTTATAAATGATATATGTATAGAAATTATGCTGTATCAAATATCAATTTGGAGACATCTCATGTCTTTATTAGATCAATATTTTAAGATGGTACGAAAATCACGTGAATATCAGTAATATTTTATTAAATAGCGGATACAATCTTGTTTCCTTTCCTGTAACTGACACTTTTCCCCCTTTTATGACGTAATTGTAAGTATTTGTTCACCGCATATACATTTTGTGTATGTACTTGATTGATTATTCTGATATTTTGTTCGTAGACCCCTTTGAAATCTATTCCATCAGTGAATATTTCATGAATACTATAGGCTAGATAACACATTGATTAGTTTCCTTGAATACACAAGTCAGTGAAAACATTGCACCCACCAACCGACATCATGAACACGTTTCCGCTAGAGTGTGCTTCCTCGAGTGTTCCCCATGTTTGACATTGTTTCAAATAACTGATAGCGTCATAAATGTACTGCTAATAATTTTTCAATAAAAAACTGATTAACAACTATTTTGACCTAATTCTTGATCCACATCATGACAAATGTAGATTTTCTTTGTCCAATGAATTTTGTTTGTCGCATATATCTCGTGAATAGATTGGTCGTCATTACACATTGATTGGGTGTATATCAAGGTTATACTTAAATCTGGCTAATTTTCAGTGTCATAATTATGTAATCGTAACGTCATAATAACGTCACTATATGAAATATAATTAATCTTCATATCTCAGTCATGAAATACGAATATGAAATGTAAGTTGGCATGCATGATTTTCAGCTTAGCAGAATGTTTTTGTCTTTGTATTTGTCCTTTTTGCTGATGACACTAATATAAACCCCTCAAAAAAAGTTCGGAACGTTGATTGATTATATCACTCTTATTGTCAAATTGTTATTTTTTTTCTTCTAGTGTCATTGCATTGCATGTTGATTTCCCATTAAAATCGTACATTACTTGTCATTTATTTCAAATCGGGGAATACAAAGTGCGTTTTAGAATGGAGGACGGTCAGAAGTCAAATGTCGCAAAATGGGCCGAGAGTATTCAGTTGGGAAATTTGACTCTTGTGTCGTATTGTTTAAAGGGATAGTTGAGTTCTGGTAAAGAGAGTACAGTTTTGGTCAAACTGAATTTTAGTAACCAAAACCTGCACCAATACATAACAAACGTATAGTAATAACTCCACCATGCTCGAAAGGAATACAAAATTACAAATGACTAAGTAAGCATGTTATCATTCAAAAAGAGCCGTTAAAA
Organism: Echinarachnius parma; assembly: GCA_037951105.1. Taxonomy (NCBI): domain Eukaryota; kingdom Metazoa; phylum Echinodermata; class Echinoidea; order Clypeasteroida; family Echinarachniidae; genus Echinarachnius; species Echinarachnius parma. The sequence continues at coordinate 8,497 of JBAMJV010009138.1, read as the reverse complement.
CTCATGAGGGCGCTCTCTAAACAGTCATCGGTTTCAACCATTTAAAATAAAATATTGTGCATGTGATGTTTTGTTGAAATAGTGATTAGATAGAGAGATATTCAAGAACTATTTAAAAACCTCTTTTGCAATTTTGTTAAAAGAGGAAGCATTTAAAAAATGTTTTAACGGCTGGTTCAAAATTATTGAATAAATGTGGAGCCCCACATTTACTACAAATGGTTATGTTCATGGATATTTCAGCCATTTCTGAACCGATTTTGATCAAATAAAGTTTATTCTGTCATTAAAATTGTATGCTCTTTCGAATTTGACACTTTTACATTATCTCACAAAAAAATTATTTTGTGTAGCGCCCTCTATACCAAAACTCAACTATCCCTTTAATGTTCAAGTTGTATCGAAGATTGTAGCGTGTTCAAGTAATTTAAACCTATACAATTGTGTATCATTTTAAATCCCACGTGCCTATCTTTTCAATACGATTATGTCCGCAACAATTTTATTAGCATGTTAAGTATGGTACAGCTGAATATGGGGGAGGGTCGAAAGTGAAAATTGCATAATGCATTTCATTTTGTGAAATTGAAGGCGTTGCATCGAAAATCGTCTATTGGAGGCGATTTGTTTGGGATTACATTGCATAATCATCAGTCAATTTAGCATCATGTGAAAAGCATGTTTATTTTTCCTTAAGATTATGTTTCACCTGTAATAATTATGCTATTGGGGTGTGTGCATTAAAGCCGGATATGGGGGGCGTGTTAATGCTATGAATTTAAGACCGTGGCGTCTTGTTTCAAGATTTCGGTAAGACTATCATCATTAAGTTTTTCACTATCAGAAAGCTCGTTAATAGACTTTTAATAGTATATCTTATTTGCAATGATTATGCTGCATGTGTGTGTGCAGTACAGGAAAACTCTCAAACTTGATGTATTGAAAATGCATAAAATTTCCACAAACCAACGCAAACTGGACAGAAATGGCATATTAGCGCCCTCTTTGACCGTGAAGGTATAGCACATATTTGTTTAAATTTATTAGTATTATTTTTTTTGGGGGGGGGGGGGGGGGGGAGAATGATTTTTGCAATCAAAAAAATCATTAGCACATGATGAAACATCTAGATTCATTAAGTCAACATTAAAATATAGCTGAACGCAATAGCTGAAGGCAATTGTACTCGTAAAAAGTACTCCAAGCAGCCAATTGTTGAATGGCGTGAGTTAGAAGCTTGCTTTATTCACCAACAATACACACAAACATAAGCAGCCGGGCATAATTCTCTCCCGCACCTGGTTTGGTGGCTACATGCATGTATAATGCATACCACAGTAAAAAACAGTAATTATTCCATGAAAATTATTCCTCCGTGATTTGGATATAAAATTACTTGTGAACTTTAAATGAAAGGAAATTAAAAGTCAATTATTGACGTAACTATCTCAAGTTAAGCATGTATACTGCGTCGAATAAAGCAGATATCTATACTACACAATCAATGACATTACCTGGCCCTTAAATTGTTTGTTTACTATAGCGGCATGATGACAATTTAACACAACATTAACACTATAACCTTTGTCTTAATAAACCACTCCATAAATGGTAATACATGTGTACTTTGAAGTTTGAACAGCAAATTAACATTTTATCTTGTTTCACATTGCACGTATCACCAATGATCGTACAAGAAACTCCTACCACAGCAAAGATTTGATTGCTGTGTTTGGGATGCAGCTGTCTTTATCCCATTACCATCTTGTTTACACCAAATAAATAGATCGTTCATATCCACACAGCTGTAACATCCAATGCCTAAGATGCTAAATATATAATGGTGTACATGCATTTCTTTGAGCAAGTTTTAATGTTACGTTTTATTATGAAGAAGAGTATATTTGTAATGGGTACCTACTTAACTGCTACCTGTTATATTACTCAAGTTATGGATGGTTGTACTGATTAGGTTGAACCTTATATGATTATCATAAGTGCATAATGCATGATTATTATATTAAAAGATAATACAATTGTAAGATACATGTTGATGTAGTACTTTGTATAACATAAGCCTAATGTCGATACATGCGATAATAGAACTTACGATTTCCGTTATCGTATGAATTTTGTTTAAAATTTAAGATTATAATTTCCAAATTTAATACAACTTTCAAAATCATAATTGTATAGATATATGTTCTTCAAATAAGCTGTCAAGTACAAGGCTCTATTTTTTGTTTGTAAATTGTGATATTACCATGTTATTTGATGGCGATATCTAAACCGAACCGAATACAAGCCACTTCAAGATGAAATTGTTGTCATTGAGTCACTAAAATCAAACCTCTGGCTAAAGATTTTGAAAGGACCTGCATATTTGCAGCATGTTAAGCATGCATGCAATTATATTTGATTTTAAATACATTTTCCCGGCCCTGAATCCCGGGCATATCGGTTATCTTTGTCAAGTTCAACTAAAACCACATGCAGCCTCGAGACTGAATGGCTTATTGGGATTTTCTAATGAAATGGGTTACGTTTCAAGTCTCTCCGTGATTATGGATATATTCATGGATGTAATTGAAAAACATTTCGGAACGCCGTCTGTTTTTAGTCAAAATTGAGGGATATAATTGCGATGACGTCTGATTTCAATTATGTTGTTTTTTTCACTAGATACAAATAATTTTCTTATATGAAAATATTACACATCACTCAGAGAAATCTTATAAATGATATATGTATAGAAATTATGCTGTATCAAATATCAATTTGGAGACATCTCATGTCTTTATTAGATCAATATTTTAAGATGGTACGAAAATCACGTGAATATCAGTGATATGTTATTAAATAGCGGATACAATCTTGTTTCCTTTCCTGTAACTGACACTTTTACCCCTTTTATGACGTAATGAAATATTTGTTCACTGCATATACATTATGTGTATGTACTTGATTGATTATTCTGATCTTCATATCTCAGTCATGAAATATGAACATGAATTATAAGTCGGCATGCATGATGTTCAGCTTAGCAGAATATTTTATATGTGTCCTTTTTGCTGATTACACTAATATAAACCCCTAAAAAACAGTTCGGAAACCCAACTTTTATCGATTATATCACTCTTATTTTCAAATTGTAGTTTCTTTTAGTGTCATTGCATTGCTTGTTATTTTTCCTTTAAAATCGTACATTACTTGTCATTTATTTCAAAATCGAGAAATACATAGTGCGTTTTAGAATAAAGGACGGTCAGAAGTCAAATATCGCAAAATGGACCGAAAGTATTCAGTTGGGAAATTTAACTATTGTGTCGTATTTTTTAATGTTCAAGTTGTATCGAAGATTGTAGCGTGTTTAAGTAAGTGAAACCTATACAATTTGGTATTATTTTAAATCCCAAGTGCCTATCTTTTCAATACGATTATGTCCGCAACAATTTATTTGCATGTTAAATATGGTACAGCTGAATATATGGGGGAGGGTCGAAAGTCTAATGTTGCATACTGCATTTCATTTTGTAAAATTGAAGGCGTTGCATCGAAAATCGTCTATTGGATGAGATTAGTTGGGGTTTTACATTGCATAATCACCAGTCAATTTAGCATCATGTGAAAAGCATGTGTATTTGTCCTTAAAATGATGTTTCACCTGTAAAAGTTATGCTATAAGCCAGTTCGTAATAAGACCATGGAGCTTGGGTGACGTCACATGTCATAGTCCGATACTCCATCAACGTACAGCTATTGTGTATGGTATCATGTCCTACTACCGGATAACTTTAGTTTGACATCATAAAACAAACATTAGATGCATAAAATCAACGTGGAAAGTATACGAACAGCTGCATGAACTCATAAAGAACACATTTTATGTAAAATATCTTCAAGAATTTACCGATTTTTCTCCAAATCAACTTTCTTGTAATCAACTTTCTTGTGAATGATCCAGGTGGATCATTCACACGCAATAATGCTACAAGGCTGGAGATAAGCATACCGCCCATTCGTACACTGTACCGTTCAATAATTTAATGCTATGTTTTAGGACCCCATCGGCAAGGAAAACAGACGGGATGTAATAATTGTTTCTACATGTTGCGGTCTTCAAAACAAGAGAGTCGGTAATCATTATCAATTTATATAAATTGTGGATCACATAAACGAAATTTTGTTTGCATTTGCTAATAAATAGAGAGAGAAATCAGCCGGCAAAAACTGTTTTTGCGTTGGATAGTGCAGCAAGCGGAAGACGATAATCTCCGCACAATGTTATGTACACGTACGTTTGTACATACCCAGTGCGTAATAGCCAGGCCAAGCAAGGCTCGGTGAAATTATTGATCAATAAATATAATCATTACACATGAATAACACGTTCCATTAAACCGGTTCTTGTTCTATGAAATAGTACATATAATGCTATTAACCTTTGATGTGGTGAATACAAAAACGATGGGCTGATTTTGATCCAGATCCAGATTCTTAAAAACGTAAACAAACAAGTCGCATTCAATTGCACGTGTGGCTCCACCAATTCTCACAATCGATGTAACCCGGATGTATAGATCGGTAATTACGCGCATGCGCAGATTGTAACTACGAATTGCATGGGGTACGTGCAGTAAAGCGGGATATGGGGGCGTATTAATGATATGAATTTAAGACCGTGGCTTCTTCTTTCAAGTTTCCGGTAAGAAAGCTCATTAATTTTGTTTTGGTTTGTTAATATTTGTTTATGATTTGTTGTTATTCGTTGTTATTTGTTGTTATTCTGCATACTATTGTAAGCGCTGTGATATAGTTTACTATGAATAGCGTAGCTAAATGCCTAATAATAATAATAATAATAATAATAATTAATTGACCTTTAATATGATATCTCAATTGCAATGATTATGCTACATGTGTGTGTGTCCAGTACAGGAAAACTCTCAACCTTTATGTATTGAAAATGCATCAAATTTTCATAAACCTACGCAAACTGGACGGAAATGGCATATTAGCGCCCTCTTTGACCGTTTAGTTATAGCACATATTTGTTACTTCTTTTTTTTTTTCTTTTTTTTTGGGGGGGAGGGGGGGGGGGTGGTTTTTCCCTACTATTTTCTTGGATGCAATGCCTTCAATATCACACAATTACATGCATTTTGTTTATATTTTGCTGTCGATCCTCCCCAATATTCACCTCAATTGTACGTACCCGGCATCCATAATCATTCCAAGTGAGGTGTCATTGGAAAGATAATTATACAGGCTTTTTTCTGATACCGTATTTAACAGCATCTCTTCGTTGTCAATATATTCATCGTCGAAATAATTTGAACTTGAGAAAGACCATGACATGAGTTTCAGACCTTCCGACTGAAGTTTGTTGGCGCATTTTGTGACATTTCACTTAAGTATGACCTTCCCCCATTCTCAAATATACTGTGCATACCCCGTATTCGTGATTCTTATGAATTTGATATACTTTTAAAGAGGTATATACATTCTGTCACGTCATACCAAATATAACCATTATGATTTCATAAGAAAATAGATATAATCGATCAAAATTGAGTTTTCGAACTTTTTTGGAGGGGTTTATAGTAATATTTGTTATAAAAAATTAAACTTATGATTTGCAGGATGTATCACAATAGTTTGATAGTTGTGGTTTTTCTTTTATCTAAATATTAAGCACAATATAAGCGACATATTATTTCAGGTGATTCGTTGAATACGAAGAAATGTGTTCCGATAACAAAATAAGCAATCGAATAAATGTTTAGGTTTGATTATTGACCATCATTAAACCTTGCGTGATGATGTATACTAGCCTTTTAAAAATAAATGCATATTGTAATGCATTGTAATGTTATATGAGGCACATAACCAACAATATAGCAACGGACATTTATATTACAAATGCGGATAGTAAGGATATGATACCATTCCGACGTCAGTTTTTACATTATTTATCATTTAAATCAGTATAGTATATCACGCATGGTTTTTAAACATTACACTGATAAACTTCCGATTAGTGTTACCACTATGATGACTTATTTGCAATTTGTTCATAATAAACCGAACATAAAAAGTAACTTTACCCCTAAGCAATTGCCCATAATTTCATAACCAAGATTCGTTTCAAGAATTCTTGCCAATGTATCCATATGGCAGTTAAGAAAACAATGTGTAAAAATAAGAGGTAACCATTAATCCATGGTTGAGTGAGCACACATTACAGACAAAAATAATAGTCATATTTCAAAATTCGCAAAAGTATTATCATCATTACAAATTATTGTGAGTTGGAAAGAAAAAAAATGCACTGTTTTACAATTGTAATTAATGCATTTTACCACATGTGCCATAACAAAATAAAAATGAATGGAAAATCAATCAGCATTGTTTCATAAACCATGACCAATGCATTCCGCCGCATGTGCGGATTCACAACAATGTACAGGCACGTGCAATACATTGTGACTTTTGAATTGGGCCATATTTTCTTTAAAGGGGTAGTTTAGTTTTGGTAAGGCTGAACTTTAGTAGCCAAAACCTGCACAGTAACATTAGTTAAACTAATAGTTATTACTCCACCATGCTCAAAAGGTTTACACAATTACAAACGACTAAGTAAAAAGCCTGTTTTCATTCAAAATGAGCCATTAAAACACAAGAGGGTGCTTTTTAAAAAGGCATTGGTTTCAACCATTTTTCATACAAAATTATGCATGTGATGTTTTATTGATGTAATTATTAAATAGCGAGATCATCAACAACTATTTAAAAAAAACGCTGATGAAAATTGTTGAAAAAGTGCAAGCATTTTTTTTTTTTTTCTAAAAATCATCTAATTATTTGGGCCCAAAATAATTATAAGATCAGATATATTTATTGATATTTCAGCCGTTTCTGGGTCGATTTTGACTAAATAAATTTTATTCTGCCATTAAAATTGCATGTTCTCTCAAATTCGACACTCAGTTTTTCATTACCTCACAAAAAATTGTGATGTGCAGCACCCTCTCTACCACAACTAAACAACCCCTTTAATCTGTGCTCATTCAGCCATAAAGTGATGAATATCTATGATTTTCACACACTGTACAAGACCATTGTACCAATATTGTGGCAAGATGACATCTTGAAACAATTATCGGTTATGAAATTATGGGCAATTGCTTAGGGGTGAAGTTATTTTTTGTGTTCGGTTTAGTAATACATGTACTATACATCATGATAATTATTATATTGATAAATATCCTTCGACTGTGAATATGAAGAATCATGATCGAAAATCTAAGCCAAAACGGTACAGAAATAAAAAAGGTTATGACAGGATGAACTTTGCTCCGATTTTAGTATCGTTCGCAATTGCTATCGATCGTGACGTCACCTGCGAGCTGCAGCCATTTTGACTTCTACATGGAAATTTTACAAAATTTAAATTTTCTTCATAACAAAGCAAATTTATGAGCTTACAAATTCCAATGAGGTTGGCCCATCGATGTTCTTCTATGAATTCGTGAAAACAAGCAAAGAAAAATTAATTTGTAGCTATGGAAATGAGAAATAAGTGTATGTTCATGTACTAAAGCCATGGCGAGTTGCTCGTGAGTGATGTTGCATTTGGCGGCAATTCTGAAACGATCGCTCATTACTACATGATGTTCAAATAGGTATAACTCCCGTGTTTCCTGTCCGATTTTGATCAAATTGTCACCAATTATTCCTATTATTCTGCTTATTCAAATAACGGATAGTTTTATAAGGCCCGGAATACCCCTTTAAGTAAATATACTCACCACAATAAGAATTCCCAATATGAAAGTACGTTGTATTGTAGAATACTCGCCTTCGTCATCTTGGGAAGCAAAAGATACAATGCATTCATTTCATAAATACAGTTGCTCACATGATATACTTTTGGTACGGTTGAAGACGTTAAGTGCCTTTATTGAGTGGATACGAGTATTAGTTACTGTAATTGATACAGTAAATATCGATCTGCCTTATCTAGCTAGATAAAATGAACACATACATATATCCTTCACATATGTTCGCAAAATGCAGAATTGTGTAAATTCCAGGATGGATTAAATCTGATACATGTTCATGTTTGTCCCCCTTTATAAATGTATTGATATCAACTTGTATATTTTAATCAGGACTAACATTTTGTATTAAAGTAACTACAGCTCTGACTAAATCTCGACTAAGTTCCCCTATTGTTTTAGTTTAATTGTCGACTAAGTCCATTCAAATCATAGCCTGAATCAAAATGGAGACGAAATCGGGAAAATCAATAAACTTTTTCAGATGACATGTGTTTAAATTAACAAATAGTTTTATTAAAGGCAAAAACTATTGAACATTTGCCACAATATGATTGCCAAATGGTAACACAATCTTACTAATATGTATTATGAGCGTTTTCTGAGCACATGTCATACTATGTCCAGTTGGATACGTGACGTGATTTGCCTTGTTC
>JBAMJV010009137.1:0-24565 GCA_037951105.1 Echinarachnius parma | reverse complement strand
GGGGGGGGGGGGGAGGGGGGTAGTCGTAGAAAAATTTCGAAGCCGAGACCAAAAATGTTCAACATTTTCGAGGCACAGACCAGGGTTCTTCGCACTTTTCGAGGCCGATACCATCGATAATAACGGTCGAGACCGCTAAAATTTGGTCTCCAGACCAGTTAAAATTTGAATTGGGGGGGGGGGGGGGGGGGTTCAAACCCCCCAAAACAGTATTTTTGGGGTAAAAGGGTGGGGTTGAACCCCCCCCCCCCCCCCCCCCCCCCCTGGGTACGCCTATGATAGGGTCACCTTGCTTATTTATGCTCAGTGCATGTTTGGGTTGCCTCCCGATCATATAATAATAACTAAATGATGTTTAGGGCTTTCATGTAACATTCCCTCATTATTAATGTATATCTTCATACTTTATTTTGTGTAATCTTGTCCCTGTCCTCTCTGTCTCTTTAATTCAGATTACATTTAGAACAAAAAAGAGATTTCGAGTGCATCTGGATAGGCATTGGTTCGTTTAACAAGGGAGAACCAAAGACATTCAACAAGATGAGTTTCCTACCGTATTCGGAAATAGAACTGACCAACTGTGGGCAATGCGGCATAGAAACGATGTCGTACCAAGCTCAAGAGGGCCAGCAAATTCTCTGTATAAAATGCATGGAGGTGGGAACAGAACGCTCAATAGCCACTTTTCCCCAAAAAGGGATGTGCCCTACTCACGAAGGCCAAGAGTTGGTCCGCTTTTGCAAATCATGTCTAACACCTGTGTGCAATCAGTGTGACTCTTCCTCCAAACATTTTCACCACAGCTCCATTCAAATGAAGATGGTAGTGGAGTTATATAAGATTCAGATCGGGGAAGTACTTGGTATGGTAGCAAGAGCAGAGAAGAGATCTGAGATGTTCAAAGAATGCATAGAACATTACCATCAGGCTAAACAGGAACACCTTGCAGACTTCTGCACAGCTCTTGAAAAAATACGCGATGAAAGTGAGGAGCAAGAAAAGTTGTACAGGACTGAAAGGAAAACAGAGCTTGCTAAGGCATGTGTAGATCATAGAGGCCAACTTACAGAGAGTGGTCGAAAAGAGATAGCAGAAAACACCCTGAGATGTGAAACTGAAATTGAATCTTTAAGACATAACTGCAATCGAACATTAACTGAAGAGCAGCGTTTGACAGAGAATAGGATAGATGAACGAATTAAAGAATCTCTGCTACATCAGGAGTTACCACTTACGTCCAAGATCTGTGATATAATACTTGGCTCTTGTAGTGATTGGCAAGTCTTTCGTGTTTTTCCACTCATATGGTACTTTGGGATGGAGTTGAAGAAAACACTTGATCACAGTCTCACTTATGAAACAATAGAGGATGTCATGAAAGCTCAAATGGACATTCCTCTGAGATATGTGACCCCTGTATACAGGGAACATTCCACTCCATCACATGATCATCCCATCTTGGGTTGGCTGGTCCCACTTTTGGCTTACTATATTATAATCTGCCAATTCTTCATCTTGTCTTCGCCGTTTCATCACTTCTGGGTCACAGTACATGAGTGGTTAGGGGGCTTTCACTTGAGTCTTCTTGGGTCTCTGTTCATCGGATTGTCATGTTACTCATACGTTACTTTGCGGCTTTTTCGCATACTACAAATGGGTATATGGCATGGCCTATCTTTAATTAATACATTTCATATCATGCCATGTGAATTCAAGACCCGACTTACTCTTGTTTATCTGTCCAATAAAAACACCACGGCATATATGAAATCTCTCTCAGATACTTTTCCAGTGAGAAATATGATTTTGGTGTATTTAATTTGGTTCTCATGTTTTAATTATGGGGATACAGGCATATATTTTCAGTTGTATTGCTTAGTTCATCATTATTATGTGAATGCAAAATTAAAATTTCGCAGTGAATATCAAAGAGCAAATGAGTGCAAAAGAGTGAAACTTGCAATGAAATATGAAGTGCCATTTCTTTCTTACTGGAAATACTTAAGGGAAGATTAAACACAATACTTATAAGAATGTGCAGATATGCGATCAATCAATTGATCATACTTGATTGATCGCATATTAGGTGTTCGCAGGTATAATTCCTATATCAGATTAATGTCAACTTTCCTTTGCTTTGATTTAGCTATTTATTACATATATTGCAGAACAGTTATTGTATTTTGATTTTATTGTTAATTAATACGAATATTTATCTTTTCCTTACAGAAATTGAAATGTGTGTATTTCTCATAATAAATCGTGGTGGAAAGATATTACAAACACATGCACAGACATTTGATGGCATGTCACTTATTATGTTCACATAATTGTATTCACACATCTGGTCTACAATCAAATATATAAATAGTACTCTTAGTAATATTTTATAGATATCCTGTACAATCTTTTTGGGTTTTTTCTCTTGAGAATATGTTGACTCAAATATCAAATGAACATTTGATATACATTATTTCTGGTGATTCATTATACATTTAAAGAATACTACTTATAATGTTGATAAATTCATTGACCGTTTGATATAAAATACTCTGGGCAATCGACACTCAAACCAACTAGAGTTAGTAATAATAACTCACGTATAGAAAATCTATTTGCACATACACGTATACTAAGGCTGAGTCGGTTCGGTCGGCCACATTGGTTTCCGACCGTCACCATCGGGTCCCAGTTTCGTTTTTTCGGAACAGGTGCTAATTTCGTTTTATTTATTTATTTATTTATTTATTTATTTATTTATTTTTTTTTTTTTTGATTAATTTTTTTTTTTTTTTTTTTTTTTTTTTTGGGGGGGGGGGGGGGTTTAGACACCCTGTAGTGTCGTTGGATAATTATGTCTTACGACACTGGTCTAAGGCGCCTCTAAGTGCTTACTACTTAAAGTAGCATTTATCAGGATATTATATATAATTTTCTCATATTAAAAATAAGTGGTTAGTCAAAATTAGCTTATGAATATTCATGAGCAGCAATGTGTTACTGCTCGTGAATATAAATGACCTTTTTTACCAATCATTTTTTTGATTATGAGAAATTATATACGTTGCTAAATTTTCCTTCAAGTAGTAAACACAAATGGGCGCGCGCCTAGGCCAGTGTTTCCCACGACACTATCAGGGTTTTTTTTTTTTAATGTGACATTTTTGAAATGGTAAGTAATTAAAATGCAGATAAAAGGCCTAGATAGGATGAAATTAATATTGATACATGTATTATACAAATAAGTATTGTTCTTTATATTCTATTGCCACTATGTACTTTGTTTAATTTATCAATTGAAATCGGTTTATTTCCTAATTTATTAAAAATGGCAAAGGAGGTAATATATATTCAATTAGTAAAGACTAATTTCTATATTGTGTGCATTTGTAAAGAAATATTTTAACAGATTTTGTTTTTAATACTCAATTAGTGAATGTTTACTTCAAAAAGACAATTTACACCTCAAACAAGTTGAACTCACATACCGTAATATCAACTTGGGAAACTGTGCAATAATTTATCTAAGTACAATATTGATTCTAAAAGACGTGTAGTATTAAAAGATTTAACTACGTATTCATATACATGTACCTCCCTCTTATTAAAACAAAAATTACTCTCTTAAAATGAGTGATATCCATAAAGTCAGCCCAATTAGTGTATTTATTTAGAAATGATATGCTACCGCAATTTGTTTAATTCTTAGTTTGTTCAAATAAAACTTCATGATATATTCTCCACGATGATATGGAAATTATGTTTCGGCTAACTTTATGGAACAATCAATGTGTAAAACAGTGTACTTATTTCATCTGTATACAAACATACATAACTTATATAGAATTTGTAATTAAATTTAAAACATTGCCTTTGATATTGATACTGTGTATGCCTTTGTAGTGTTTTTTAATTGTGTGTGTGTGTGTGTGTGTGTGTGTGTGTGTGTGTGTGTGTGTGTGTGTGTGTTTGTGTGTGTGTGTGTGATCAGTGCTTTGGTGTGGCTTGTGTTTTTTTCCTTGGGCTAAAGGGGTGGGGGGGGGGGGGGGTTAAGGAGACGTGATGAAGTAGCATGTCTTAGTTCTTTTTATCTTTTTGTTATAACCTCCATTATGTTTATTCTATGGAGTGAATTGAATATACAGTTGATTTGTAATTTTGTATGTATGTAAGGTAATTATTTTTTACTTTCTTTCATTAGCACTGTAATTGTTCTATTCTCTGTTTATGAATAAGATGTTATCATTCGACATATTTTGTTTATATTCAATAATGTAAATGTATAATTTGGAGGAATAAAACAATCAGTTAAAGGGATAGTTGAGTTTTGGTACAGAGGGCGCTACACAAAATATTGTTTTTATGAGATAATGAAAACTGATTGTCAAATTTTAAAGAGCATACAATTTTAATAACAGAATACATTTTATTTGATAAAAATCGGTTTAGAAATGGCTAAAATATCCATACACGTAATAATTGTAGGGCCCCACATTTATTTGATAATTTTGAACCAGCCGTTTGTACAAACATTTTGAACCAGCCGTACAAAAAAGGTTTTTAAATAGTTGTTGATTATCTCTCTATCTAGTCACTATTTCAACAAAACATCACATGCACAATATTTTATTTGAAATGGTTGAAACCAATGAGTTTTTAGAGAGCGCCCTCTTGAGTTGTAATGGCTCTTTTTGAATGATAACAGGCTTTTTACTTGGTCATTTTGTAATTTTTCATTCTTTTCAAGCATGGTGGAGTAATGGTGCAGGTTTTGGTTACTAAAATTCAGTTTGACCAAAACTGTACTCTCTTTACCAAAACTCAACTATCCCTTTAAGCTTTGTCGTAATACATGCAATGATACATACGATTAAGTGCAGACCCTAAACATGTCTAATGATTCTCCCTATACATACAAACTAATTACAATACAGCTACATACGTATCATACGTAAATTTAGCTGTATTGTTATTAGGGAGAATCATATAAGACATGTTAGATACTCCGTCAATGGCTTAATGGCCCTGGGGTCTGCACTTAATGATAAACTCCCCGCCAATAGTGAGGATGGTCGAGGGGAAATACAAATATTTCTGTTGAAATATTTAGACCTAAATCATAACCTCAAACCCGGTCTGTCTTTCCACACATACACACACAAATGGTGGGGAATTCCTTTCCCGGGGAAAACCCATATCTATTCATGAAGCGGTGGAAGGGAGCCATATTATTTTGATTCGTGTTCATGTATGCACAAGTACAACAATACTGGTAAAGCATATTGCTGTTTGCTTGCAGGTCGTCATGGTGTAGCTGTAAGTAGGTATTAATTGTTTTATTTTGCAATTTATTGATGAATTAACATAATGGAGATATGATGATTTGTCTGGTATATGTTTTATGCAAGTTTTACATGAATTATGGATGTTTTGAAGTCGCTTTTCATTTTGTCATTTATTGAGTGATCCAATCGCGATAGGTCAAATTTGTCTGGCTTGTCAACAATACGTTAATTCACGCATATCTTTTTTTTTTTATTTGCAATTCATCGAATTAGAATATAAATATTATGATTTTTACCACTGGAATATTTACATGTATTTTTTTTTTACATGTATTTACATGTATTTACATAATTTGTATTTCTAACTAATTGAAGAATATGTCGGATTAATCTATAATCACACGCTGGACCATTACTTTGGAATCAATTACCCACACATTGGCACTGTGGACACATTTAAGGACAGGTTGAAATATCATTTGTTTCAAACAGCATTTAAGTAGACCTACTTTCTTCCCTTCATTTTACTGTTCCCTTCATTCTTTTTTGTTCCACTATCATTTACTATCTTTTCCAATGCGCTTTGATAATAAGACCCTTATTTAAGATAATTAATATGATCTTCACAATAACAAGACAAAACAACTGCTTTTTTGGACGCCATCTTGGATTGCAAATCCTTAGAGATAGACCTCTGAATAATTTTTCCTCATTAAGATTTCCTCCAAATAAAATTGGTTTAAACTTGTTGTGGAAAGGTTCAAAAGATAAATTTTCAAATGGGTACGGATCACCTAATTCGTCTATGACGAATTCCATGTCTAGTTCCTATTTGTCATCCATAGAGGGCGATGTTACAGTATCAACGTACAGTCATATTTAGTGTTATACCTCAAACCATGTTTGATGAAGCTAGCATTCCATGGCCTTTTGGGAATCATTAATTGCCTTCAGTTGTCACCAAAATGATAAAATATCCGCCAGTAGGATATAGCTCACATAAATCAAATTATTTTATTACAAGCTAATTAAAGTTCTACATTATTTCAAACAACAGATACAGGGGAAATATAATATACATATGTCAAACCCAGAACATCAAGCCATTTAATTATAGCTTTCCATCCACTTACAAATGGTAAATGTAAAAAAGGGGAATTCCCTTCATGGAAAAAACCCATATCTATTCAAGAACCAGTGGAAGGGAGCCATTTTGTTTCGCATACGCACAGTTGGTAAAGCATACTAATTATTATACTTGCATGAAGGTCTATATGGTGTAAGTATAGGTTGTAATTTGTTTTATTTTGCAATTTATTGAGGAATGCAATTGAGATGTGTCTGATATTTATTTGGCTTGTCAATTCAAGATAATTCACACATATTATATCTTTCGTTTTCAATTTATTGTCATTGAAGAATTATACTAGAAATATAATATGATGATTTGTTTTCTTAGCATACCAGTGCCAGTGGATAATTTACATGTCTTTTTCATATCAAATTCATGGAGGAACACAATGAAAATCGATATGTTTGGTTTGTCTGACTTATCATTAGTGTCAACGTGAATGTATTTATAAAGAAATCTCCCTTTTCTCTTTCAGTTTCAGATTTTGTAACGAACCATATTGCCAACGGGAAATCAGAACCTAGAACCTACTCAATTTGCAGCAAGATGCCTCAACCTCATTTGAATGAGATTTAAAACTCATTCCATATCCAGCCTCAAGTGTCAAGCCTAGGCTAAACCAACCAGTCGGTAAGATGATATTCAGAACCAATTCTCAAAATAAGCACAGGCCCGCTATGAAGAATTATACAAGATGATAGAGTTTGTTTAATTTGCTTACCAGTGGACAATTAAATTCACTTGTATAAATATTTTGTTTTCATATCAAATAATTTAGGAATATAATGAAAGTCGATATTTTCAGACTTATCAGTAGTGGAACAGGAATGTATTTATAACAAATCTCTATTTTCTTTCAGATTTTGCTACGAACCTTGAAGGACCAGAACCTAGAACCTATACTCACTCTGCAGCAATGAACATCCAGGCCTCATTTGAATGACATCTAGCCCATTCCAGATCCAGCCTCAACGCTCAAGAGTCAAGCCTAAACCAACAAGTTGGTAAGATAATGATAGTCAGTAAGTCAGAACCAGTGCTCAAAATCAGGCCCGCTAGCCCAGGGCCACTAAAATTAGCTTCAGGCCACCAAATTTCATTAATAAATGCTTAATTCCACTAGCCCAAATGGGCACCAAATATAATAGAATTAGGCCAGTCGGGCATAATGCCCCCTCCCCTTACCTCCGCCATTTTCCATATTGCTAGGCAAAATAATCTAGCAATCTTTAACCAAATTTGCGAAAATCAGACCTTCCATTACAAAGACATGTAACCGTTTGATTTTGCATGTCAGCCCGAAAATTGCTATTTTCATGATTTGATTTGATTTGATTTGATTTGATTTATGACGCCCTCAGTAGATAATGAGTAATGTGTAATTTCAAAGTTTGTTTCATTTACTATACTTGTACATTTATTCTTTGTAACCATGTGAAAGAAGAATTTTTACTAAGTAATATGGACAATAAACTCAAATCCAACTATATAAGTATATGGAAAACGTTGGTTATTTGGAATTGTTTTCATATTTAAATGTTTGTTTGAGGTTCAAAATAGTTGACTAATGTATAGAAAATAAAATAAACAACAAAAAAGAAATATATATGTAAAAAAAACAAAGAAATACATAAGACATTATGAAATCAAAACAATTAAAACAAACATATAAGGATACATCTGTCTTATCCAATTTATGTTGTATTATTATTCCAACTGGTCTAATAACTGTAGTAAAAATCAGTGTTTCATTATTAAAAATCATTAATCGCCTTCAGTTGTCACCAAATTATAAAATCCCTGCCTGTAGGATATAGCTCACATAAATCAAATTATTTTACTACAAGCTAATTAAAGTTCCAGGGGAAATATATCATACATATATTTCAAAACCAGAACATCAAGCCATTTAATTATTGCTTTCCATCCACTTACACAAAGAAAATGGTAAATGTGAAAAGGGGGAATTCCCTCCATGGGAAAACCCCATATCTATTCAAGAACCAGTGGGAGGGAGCCATTTTGATTCGCGTACGCACAGTTGGTAAAGCATACTAATATTACAATTGCATGAAGGTCTATATGGTGTAAGTATGGGTTGTCATTTGCTTTATTTTGCAATTTATTGAGGAATACAATTGAGATATGTCCGTCTGAATTATCTGGCTTGTCAATTCAAGATAATTCACACATATTATATCTTTTGTTTTCAATGTTTGAAAAATTATACTAGAAATATATTAATTATGATCAGATGATGATTTGCTTTCTTAGACTTAACTTACCAGTGGACAGTTAACATGTGTTTTTCTTATCAGAGTCATAGAGGAACACAATGAAAATCAATGTATTCGGTTTGTCTGACTTATCAATAGTGGAACAGTCATGAATTTATAACAAATCTCTATTTTTCTTTCAGATTTTGTTACGAACCTATTGCCATCGGGAGATCAGAACCCTTATCCTCAATTTGCAGCAAGGTGCATCCAAGGTGCCTCGACCTCATTTGAATGAGCTTTAACTCATTCCATATCCAGCCTCAAGAGTCAAGCCTAAACCAACCAGTCGGTAAGATGATATTCAGAACCAATTCTCAATATAAGCACACGCCCGCTATGAAGAATTATACAAGAAATTTAATAATAATCATAATGATTTTGTTTAATTAGTTTCCCGAGTGGACAAATAAATTTACAAGTATATATATTATATAAATATTTTGTTCTTATCACATAGGCCTAATTGAGGAATACAATGGTCGTCGATATGTCAGACGTATTATTAGCGGAACATGCATGTATTTATTACAAATCTATATTTTCTTCTAGATTTTGTTTCGAACCTATTGCCATTGGGAGACCAGAACCTAGAACCTACTCAATCTACATGCAAGACTGCATCAATGTATGAACCTCCAGGAATCAGGACATCTAGCTCATTTCAGATCCAGCCTCAAGAGTCGAGCCTAAACCAATCAGTTGGTAAGATAATGATATTCATAAACAATGCTCAACATTAACAAAATCAGGCTTAATGCCACTAGCCCAAATGGGCAACCACTAAATATAATATAATTATTAATGTTTTTCTTTGTTTGGGCCACCAGATTCAAGTGTTTCAGGCCACTAGAATTGGAAAAATATTGATTTACTTACCCGAATGGGCACCGGCGTACCCAGGATTTTTTCAAGGGGGGGGGGGGGGGGGGGGGGGGGTGGGTCATTTTTTTCTACCAAAATTTTCGAGGGGGGGGGGGGGTGTCGGTGAAGATATTTCGAGGAGGGTGTCGGTGAAGATTTTTCGAGGGGGGGTGTCGGTGAAGATATTCGAGGGGGTGTCGGTGAAGATTTTTCGAGGGGGGGGGGGCGTCGGTGAAGATTTTTAGAGGGTGGGGGGGGTGTCTTTCAATAATTTTCGAGGCCAAGACCGAGACCATTTGGTTTTCGGGGGTCCAAGACCATTGGTTATTATGGTCGAGATCATTTTTTTTTTTTTTTTTTGGGGGGGGGGGGGGGGTGAACCCTCACAAAAACAGCCCTTTGTTCACCAAATGGGGGGGGGGGGGGGGGTTCAACCACCCCCCCCCCCCCCCCCCCCCCCCCCCGCCGAGTACGCCTATGCGACTGGGACACCAGGCAAGAACAAATATTTTCAAGCAGTGCTCGAACAAAATACAGTGGAGCCTCGTTATAATGAGGTCATTGATACCCCGAAAATTACTTATATATCGGAGTGAAAACAAAAAAAGGATTTTAAAAAGCTATTTATAAAGAGCTGGGACAAGCTTAATTACTGTTTTATAAGTAGAGAGTTTTGTTATATCTGTGTTTGTCATTATGATGTTCTATCGATGATGCTTCATAGTACCAACGTTATGTAGATGAATTACTTGTTGGTTCAATGCATGCTTGATCAGACTCAAGTCTACAGCCTGCCTGTATTCTGTTACATTCTTTTCACAGTGACTCAGGCATACGGTATACACTGAGGTTCCAGTATATTGCCACTATTGGTAAAAGACCAAAATAACATCATCATCTCACATCATATACTGCCAAAAAGAAATTAAAATTATTACAATCATAGTGTTCTACTTCTCTTCAGCGAGAATTCACAAAGGGATAGTTGAGTTCTGGTAAAGAGAGTACAGTTATGGTCAAACTGAATTTTAGTAACCGAAACCTGCACCATTATACAAACTATTAGTTATAACTCCACCATGCTCGAAATGAATAAAACATTACAAATGACTAAGTAAAGAGCCGGTATTCAAAAAGGGGCCATTACAACTCAAGAGGGCGCTCTTTAAACAGTCGTTTCAACCATTTTAAATAAAATATTGTGCATGTGACACTTTGTTAAAATAGTGATTAGATAGAGAGATAATCAACAACTATTTAAAACCTCTTTTGTAATTTTTTGTAAAAGAGGAAGCATTTAAACAAAATTTAACAGCCAGTTCAAAGTAATTATGGGGCCCCATAATTATTACAAATGGTTATGTTTATGGATATTTCAGCCATTTCTGACCCGATATTATTAATAAAGTTTATTCTGCCATTAAAATCGTATGCTCTTTCGATGTTGACACTTAGTTTTTCATTATCACAAACAAAATTATTTTGTGTAGCGCCCTCTATACCAAAACTCAACTTTCATTGTTTTGAGTGGTTTTTCATACCTGGAGTCCTATATTAGAGAGTTGAGAGTGTGAACTAATAATCAGAATAGTGCATACAGTGAATGATGCATGGTGGCTATGAGGTAGAGAGTATGTCACTTGATGAGGAGACCATGGGTTCAATCGAAACCCAAAGCAATGCATAGTATAGACCTCTTGAAGGCCATTGTACATACTGCCTTCTAGCCATAATACATTTATGATAACAGATTCATGATGATAGTGGGTTATTTACCCAGGATAGCCACAAAGTCATAATAATAATAATAATACAATTATGAACATTTATATCGCAGCTACCTTAAATATGTACTCTACTGCGCTTACAATACATTATTATTATTACCCATGGTCATCAGGTACATTTCAACTCATTCAATGATATTGCATACTTTCTCAACTCCCCGGGGAGCTTACTTGCCGTGCTGCCACTGATGATCACGTGGGTAGAGCAGCAATTGTCACACCTGCTCTTCCAATTTACAGTGGGCCCCTTTCATTGGCTCTCTGACGGAAGAGATTTGAAAGGGGGTCATCAATTCATCACATGTGAAGCTAGAGCAGTAAAATGTTCATTATTGAATTGGCTACCCTGGGTAAATCAAATGAGTCACGCATTGGTGCATGTTTGCGTTGCCCCCCGATTACTAGACACTGGCAGCTAAAGGCGCCATAACATCCAGATCATCAAGATAGCCCAATGTATTTCCATACCTCATCTTGTGTAATCTCCCCCGTTTTCTCTCTATCTCTTTGAAACAGATTGTATGACATACACGAGATTTTGAGTGCACCTGTGTCGGCATTCGTTTGTTCAACGAGGGGCCAACCAGATAATTCTGTCAGCTGTAGACACCCAACAAGATGACAGTTTTGACCATTTGCGGGCGATGTGGCATATTAACCACTTACATGGTCAAAGATGACCAAAATATCTGTATTAAATGCTTTGCGGTAGAGATAGAATCCTCAATAGCCAAACTTCCAAAAAAGGGGATGTGCTCTACCCACGATGAGCAAGAGTTGGTCCTCTTTTGCAAGTCATGTCAGAAGCCTGTGTGTATTCAATGTGCCTCTTCCTCCACACATCTTCGCCACAGCTTCGTTCAAATGGAGATGATAGTGGATGAATGTAAGATAAAGATAGGAGAAGTACTCGGTATGGTAGTAAGAGCAGAGAAGAGGTCTAAGAAATTCAATGAATGCATAGATCATTACAATCAAGCAAAGGCAGACCACGTTACAGACTTCTTCACGGCTGTTGAAAGGGTATGCAATGAAAGTGAGCAGCTAGAAGAGAAGTACAGGACTGAAAGGGAATCTGAGCTTGCAAGGGCATGTGTAGATCGTAGAGGCCAACTTTCAGAGAGTGGTCGAAAAGAGATGGAGAAAAACGCTAAAAGCCACAAAGATGAAATTAAATCTTTAAGACAAATCCGCAATTCAATATTGAATGTAGAGCAGCGTCTAGGCACTAAAAGGATCCCGGGTCTATCTGATACATCTCTTGAAGTTTTACCGGTTTTGTCTGACGTGTGCGATAGGATACTTTGGATGTGCAGTAGTTGGCAAGTCTTTAATATTTTCCGACTCATACTGCAGGTTGAGATGGCTTTGAAGGAGCTTCTTGATCACCATCTCACTGAAGAAAATAACGAGGATGTCATGAAAGCTCAGTTGGACATTACTCTGAAATATGTAACCCCTGTATACAGGATACATTCTACTCCTACGGGTGTTGATCATCCCATTTTGGAATTTCTGGTCTCAATTTCTGCCTATGTCATGTATGTAATCTGCCAATTCATCTTGTCTCCGATATTCCATCACTTCTGGGTCTCGGTGCACGAGTGGTTAGGGGACCTTCATTGGGGTCTGCTTTTCATGTCACTGCTTATTGGATTATCATGTTATTCCTTGGCTACGTTGCTACTTCTCTACATATTACAAAGGGCCATATGGAATGGCCTATATTCGATCAATCGATTTCATATCATGCCATGTGAATTGGAGACCCGGCTTGCCTTTGTTACATTTTCCAGAAAAAGCACTAAGGATTACAAACAATATCTTTTGAATAATTTGCTATTAGTCATAGGATTACTGATAATTTGGTATTTCCTTTGGTTCTCACTTTTAAATGATAGGGATTTGGGCATAATTTGTTTTCAAGTGTATAGTTGTGTTCATCTTTGTTTTGTGAATGCAATATTACAAATTGTCAAAGAACATAAAAGAGCAAATAAATGCAGAGGAGTAAAACTTGAATGGCAATATGAAGTGCCACTTCTAATTGATCACTTAAAATACAACTTCTTAGGAATACTGCATACACAACAAGCACTGAAAAAATATGCAGAGATTATAGTACAATCAACGAGTGATCGTACGTGATTGATACCAATTAATCGCAAGGTGATAACAGGCGTAAGTCCTATCGCACGTCATCTTTCATTTGCTCCCATTACATACAGTGCAGGACAGGTATTATTGTATTTGGGCGTTATTGTTAAAGAGATAGTACAGTTTTGGTCAAACCCGAATTTCAGTAATCAGTTCTTGCAAAAAATAGTGGGAAACGCCCCACCCCCTAAAATGAAATGTACGCTCTTATTACCAACCATGTGAAAGAATATAATTTTACTAATATGGGATTATACAAATTTGGCCAAGAAACCGCCTACTAATTGATATATTTGCAAAATTATAAATTGATCTACTGTAAAATTGATATCGCCAACGCAGAATCGCGCATACGTTACGTGCAAATGACCGCGTGCATTACACGAGGTGTTCGCTACACGGACTTGTCCCCAGCTTGTCGATATATCCAGCCCAGCGTTAGCGGCGTGGACAGGTGCGAACGGGCGGTGGATTTATTAATTTCACGGGCGGGTATTTGATTTCTTCCGATATTTCTGTATTTAACGATGCCTAGGTTCGGATTTTACCACACAAGCCCTATTTAAATACTTATTCAACACTTGATCAATATAGATGTCTTTCGGCTACTTTCCCCAAACTGGTATTTGGCTAAACTAACAGTGATAGTTAAATGATGCTTGAATGGTGGTAAAACATATACACTGGTAAGTTATATAGGGCTGTTTTCACCCCAAAGTTTGAACCATTACAAAAATCAAATGCGAATGTGATGTTCGGTAAAATAATTAACTATTTAGTTATTAATTACATATATTTTATAACATTTATTGTAATTTGATGTTATTGTTAATATGAGTACATGTATTTACGTTTTCCTTACATAAATTGAGATGACTTGTGTGTATATTTTCTCATTATGTAAACTCTGTTCAGTAAAGAAATCGTGGTTGAACAATATTGCAAATACAGGCACAGACATTATTTTTATGGCATGTCACGATATGTTCACAACTTCACATTAACTGTATTCACACATTTGGTATACAACCAAATATATATATTGCACGCTTTTGTTCGATGCTAAGTAAATTGAATTGGTCCTTTGTATATAGAATTAGAGATGTAAATCAAAGGTTTGATGCATTCTTTGATACATTTATGCAACTATATAATAAATGCTTCCCTCTGAAGAAAATTGTAAAAAAAGGCTATATGAATAATAAAAAACCATGGTTTAATAATTCCTTACGTAAAATGTGTAAAAAGAAGCATACACTCTATAAAAAGTTTGTTAAAAACCCTACTAATGAGAGGGAGGAAAAATATAAGAAATATAGAAATCTTTGAATTCACAAGTGAGGAAGAGTAAAAGAGAATTTTATGTTAATAAATTTTCAAATGTATATGGTGATATGAATAAGATGTGGAAAGTAATAAATGAAGTAATTAATAAACATGATGTAAAAGAGCAATGTAAAAGAATAATAGAAAATGATGTAGTTATTGAAGATGAACAGGAAATTGCAAATAAACTTAATCAATATTTTAGTACAATAGGAACCAAATTGGTTGCAAATGTGCAAAATGTTAATGCTGATTTTAGATATTTTATGAATGGAAAAAGTCAAAATTCTATTTTTGTAGCCCCCATAACATTTGTGGATATTTTAGAAGTTGTAAACACTTTGAAAGCAAATAAGAGCCCCCAGGATATGATGATATTAATGTAGCTGTGTATACAAAATCAATTTGTTTTATCTTACAACCATTATGCAATATTTTTAATTTTCACTTGACTGTGGAGTATTTCCAGATAAACTCAAAGTTGCCAAGGTAATACCAGTATTTAAGAAAGGAAGTAAAACCACATTATCGAATTATAGACCAATTTCACTATTATCAGTATTTGCGAAGACTTTTGAAAAAATTATGCATAATAGACTCATGAAATATCTTGATAGAAATGACATTTTATATGATAGACAATTTGGCTTCCGGAGTGGTTTCTCAACTAGTACGGCTCTTGTAGAATTTACAAACAAACTCTCAGATGTTTTTGAAAAAAGGGAATTTTTAATTGGAATATTTTTAGATCTTTCAAAAGCCTTTGACTGCATAAATCATAATATCCTTATAAATAAACTGGAACACTATGGAATTAGAGGTAATATTCTTGATTGGTTTAAAAGCTATCTAAATAATCGTAAACAATTTACATGTATTAATGATAAAACATCTGAATTAAGCAATATAAGTAATGGCGTTCCCCAGGGATCAGTTCTTGGTCCCCTATTATTTTTATTATTTGTAAATGATTTTCAATATGTTAGTCAACATCTTTACTCTATTATGTTTGCTGACGATACCAATCTTTTTATTTCGGGTAAAAACATTAATACATTAAATGAAACACTATATGTTGAAATGAAAAATGTTCAACAATGGTTTGTAGCCAACCACTTAGTTGTAAATATAGAGAAGACTTGTTATATGATTTTTAAGCCCAAGAATTTATTTGTAGATGAAACACAGTTGCAAATTAATATAGGTAACCATAAAATACAACAAGTAAATCACATAAAGTTTTTAGGGGTTATGATTGATGCAAATTTAACATGGAAACAACACGTGAATGATATATCATGTAAGATCTCAAGAGCCGTAGGTGTTATGAGTCGTGTAAAGAACATTGTTCCTTTTGAAGTACTTAAAATATTATATAATACCATGATTTTACCATATTTATCATACTGCAATATTGTATGTGGAAAATGTGCAATAATGTTAAGTAACAGACTTCATGTACTACAGAAGCGTGCAGTAAGACACATGTGCAATGCGCAACCCCTTTCACATAGTGCTCCTCTTTTTAAGAGATGTAATATTTTAACTGTATATCAATTAAACCAACTGCAAGTGGCAATTTTTATGTATTCATATTTTAAAGGTATTCTTCTCCAGTTTTTAATGAAACTTTTAAACTAAACAGTGCAATTCATCACTATAATACTAGATCACAGGACAATGTGCACGTACCACTATGTAAATATAACTTTTCACTCACAACTATTTTATTTATTGGAACAAATGCTGGAATGATATACCTATCGAAATAAGAGAAAGCCCAACCTTATCAAATTTTAAAGCGCAAATATATAAGCTATTTATTGTCATGTGAAGCATGATAACATGCATGTGTGGATTTTTTCAAAGTAAAGTTTGTATATACCTTCATGTAATAGTATACATTTTTTCCCTCTTCTTTGTTATCTTTTGTTTTCTTTTTCTCTTCTCTCTACCGTTAGGCCATACGGGGAGATACCCTCGATAAGCCTCTGGCTTTTTGGTTTCTCCCCCACATTCTCATTTATGGTTTGTTTAGTAAACATCTTCATTTCTTGTATTTGCACCAAATTTGTACCTGTACGATTTTCTTTACGTTGTTTTTGTAGTTGTAATCGCATAACTTTTGTATCAAATTGTATTTTGTTGTTTTTTAATGCAGAATGTGGAAATAAAATGAAATGAAATGAAATGAAATATAGATACTATTCTTGGTAATATTGTATTAATTACATATGCAATCTTTTTTTCTCTCTCTCAAGAATACGATGACTTAGTATCAAATGAACATACGCAACACGTTCTTACTGGTGATTTGAATTATACATTTAATACTACTTCTACTATGTTAATAAATTCATTGATCTTTTGATATCATACTGTAGGCAATCGTTACTCAACCCAATGAGTGATGCTGATAATACTTCACTTATTGAAAATCTATTTGCACATACCGTATACGCATAAGCCCATTCTAAAATCAAGCATCACAGTGTGTGATGTAATTGACCATTTCTCTATACTTTTTTCATCATATTTTTGTCGTAAAACATCAGATTCAGGTTTTGGCCACTAGAATTTAATTTTGTTTGGAGTTTTGTTTTACTTCATTTGCCCGACTGTGCCACAAGGCAAACAATAATTTAATTTCTAGCATTGCATAGCACATGACATCCAAAGTATCAAGTTGGAAGTGATCAGCTGATCATCGGTTGGCTAAAACCTTCGCACTTTTTAAAGTAAATATGTAAATTTACCAATAAATTCAGGAATTTACACAAATATTACATATATATATCATAATACATGTGGCAAAGGTAGTCAAATAATTTTGGCTGAAGAATCTTGTATTATAAACTTTGACGATAGTTGTTTTGATACAACAAAGAATGATATTCATAAAGGGCAAGACCCAAGTGCAAATTTGCATAATGCTGCACTTGTTAATTTGGTATCTAATGGGAATTTATTTAGAGGAATTTAATCCGTATCTCAATGAGATGATTCATATGAATAGCAGCTGGAAAAGATCTAGTGAGCCCTTATAGCGAGCAGGGTCCATATTCATAACAACATACTAGCTTGGTTCCATGCTAAGTCTATTTATAGATGATAGGGGCTAACTAAGTAGGCAGCAAGAGATCCTTTTGGTTGCCAACTAGGGTCAACTTAGTAGGTAACCGGGATAACAATAGTGAGTGACTACAAAGAGAACTTGATGTTGCTTACTTAGCACTACCATCTACATAAGACTTAGACTGGAACTTTATAGCTAGTATGGTTTTATGAATATGGGCCCAGTAGGTTAGGGTGTAAATGTACAATAACATGTGTATATATTCCTTATAAAGTTTTCCTTTTAAAAAGAACATGAAGTGTATATACTCTGTGCAAGGCTTCGCGTTTTAGCGAATCGTTGAAGGCAACATTCGTTATTTAGCGTATTGTTGCTGTCAAGTATCGTTTCATGATTTTTGGGTTAATGGTGATGTACTCCTATAAAAGTGGACTCTTTGACGCTGCAGGCTTTGCATATATATTATGAGTTCAGTGCTCAGTATTTAATATGTAATCAATGTATATCTTCATACTAACATTTCCTAGATGGTATGACCTGAAATGATAATATAATCAGCACATCTGAAATAATTCCTTACCAATTGCCTGAAAAAAAGTAATACCATTTTATAGAAATGTGAACGTATTGAAAGTATCATGTTTTCAAGCTCATTAAATAATGCAGGGTCTTTATTAGATTACACGCTTCTACCATTCATTAATACTGAATTGATTGATGGAAGGTGTATTGTCAGCACATTGAAAATTGCTTATATTTCTGAACAATTAACTGTAATATTGCTTTATAAGCAAAGTAATGTTGAATATTGTTCTAATATATCATCCCTTGGATTATTTTCCCACATGTTCTATACCTGTAATAAATATATAATGTCATAGCTGATGTGCATAGAAATACAATGTTTTTTGAAAGAATTGTTAAATTCTGAAAAGAATCCATTTACAAGGTGTGTGTATTTCATTGCTTATACATGTACTGTATATATAACACTATAGAAATTCAAAAATATTGTTTTCACCAGCAAGTATTATCCTGTCTATTTTCTCTTCTTCAATTGCAAAATATTTGTTTTGCTCTATTAGATTTGTGTGTGGGTTTCAAGGTTTATGATGTAATGGAATTCAGGGTCATTTTGAAATCAACCCAAAGTGACGAGTTTGATTGATTGTCTGAGTTTAGTGTTCCATATCGAAACACATAATAATAATAATAATAATATGAACATTTATATAGGCGCAACTACTATAAATAAATACTATACATATTGTTCCATTTCCCCGCAAAAATAAAATAATTATTTTACACAAACAAATGCAAGGTAAGCCAATCTTAATTGAATTGTCTTAGGTTTGGTGTTTTTTATCAAGCACATATACATGTTGATTGTTCCTCGTTCCTCGAAATTTTCTTTTCCATGAAATATGGTAACTTATTAAATAGAATACATGAGTTTCAAAAGTGTGATTTTGAATTGGCTCTAAATCAATATCACTGTTGTCTTAGTTTGATGTTCCTTATCAAGCATGTAGGAATTGTACTTGTTCATTTGTTGATTTGTTCCTGAAATGAAATGTTTTCCATGAAATGTTGTAATTTTTAACAGAATACAAACATGTCAAAAGATTAATTTTGAGATCAGCCCTAACTGATGATGAATGTTATTATCTTAAGTTCGATGTTCAACATCAATAATTTTATTTCCTATATTAATTTTTATGTTTTAATTCAAAGTTGGCAAGATTATTTGCTTATGTAAAAATAAATTACTATTTAAGCGCTAGTCTAAGCAGATTAGAACTTGAAAATACCATTAGTGGAATCAAATTTTTTTTTTTAAGGTCCAAATTATAAACAAGGTGTTATGACCATTTAATTAGTCTAGCAACTGCAGACCCTTTCTTGTATTTGTGTTTGTACAATCAAAGTGATTTAATCAGATTTGTGATGTAACAGGGTGATTTGTCTTTTAAGTTGATAAAAGGGTACCGGTAAACAATAGTCTATGATACATTATTCATAATAGAAATGAAATGAGCCAGAAAGAGACGCTACAACACAATGAGATTTTCTTGCTTCATTAGAATCATCATCACTGTGCATTTTAAAATGTCACCAACTTGATGTACATGTACTTAGTATCCTTGTGGTTTATGGAATGTTTTATTGAATTTGAAGATGCCTGCAAAGGTACACCTATCTTTAAAATGATATACAAAACCACTATTAGTAAAGATGTCTCTTTAGTTGCAAGTTTTTCAGAGCAATGTGGTAATTGATTAAATCTGATACTCGCCTTTGATAAATTGCATCTTGATACCAGCACAAAGATTTTGGATGGAATAAAGCAGCACTTTATTACAAATATATTACAAGGTAAATGAAAGTGCCTGATTTCAATCATTATTCTGTATGTACATGTATAAATGGAAAGTGGAATCTATTTTAGCTCTGGTTATTGTATATAGACCTTTGTAAAATCTTCGGAAGACAAATGCTAAATAAAATTTAGCTTACGGCTATGTAACATAAAAGTACTTGACGTCTTTTTGGCTGTGCTTTTGATGTGAATTATTCATCCCACTTTTCAACCCTTCTCTCTCTCAATTTATATTTCTTTCTCCCTCTCTCTCCTGTTATTTCTACTCCATTTTTCTCCTACGTCCTCCACTTCCTCTCTGTTTCTATTCACTGTCTCCTCCGTCCATTTCCACCATCTCTCTCCCCCTCTTCACATTTGCTCCATCTCCCTTTATGCCACCCCTTGCTGCATCCTCCTCCCCCATTTATCTATTTGTCAATTTGATTCTCTCTTCCTTCCTAATTGATCTCTCTCTCTCACATTCTTCTTTTCTCCCTCTTCCCTCCTCCCTTTCTGCCACCCCCTTCTCTATGGCCCCTCCCCCCCCCCCCCCCCCCCCACTCCCTCATCTTTCTTCCTCTCCCCCCCCCCTCCTTTTCCCCACCTCTCCTCTCTCTATCCCCTTCACACCCCCACCCAATTTATCTCTCCTACTTTGCGAGCTAAACAGTTGGTACTCAATTATGGAAATATTCATTCCCCTAAGGAAAATAATCTCATGTAAGCATTGGTTCAGGATTTTAATAAGTATGTCCTTCAAATATATAGAACAGTAAATGGTGGAAAATCAACTTAAATTTGCATTCTGAATTGTGCTTGCGGGACTTTGCAGATGCAATAAGCATTAGCATTCAGATAATACATTCTCTATCAAAGAGAGTTCAATGATATTAAATGTGAATTTAAATATTTTTCTTCAGCAGGACACTTTAAAAATTCATATATATTTGCTTCTCTCAACCCAGAACATGAATGGGCACTTGTATTGCCAGAATGCTTGAGCACTTGATCAAGGGTGCTCTGCTAAAGGCAAGGTTAATTAATGCTCTGAGCGCATTGAGCATGAATTGAAATAAAACTCTGCTTCATACAAATTATATGCCCATTCTCTCGGCACACAGCTGAATGCACACTAACAATGGCGCGCGTATTGCACGTTGTTCGATGCTATGACGGGCAGTAAGGTGCGATTTATCATACACTGACTTGGTAAAAATTGACAAAAATGGGAACTGTTCTTGGTATCGTTTTTTCACTCGAAAAGACACTCTTTCCGATGGACATAATCATTTTGTTACTTTATTTTGGGAAGTGCCCCGTTCCGTTTTTTGGGGGCCACCCTGTATTGCGTACCATGGAACATTAGTTCATGGTTGTTTTGGAGGAGGGGGGTGGGGGTGGTGGATGGCAGAAAAAAGTTTGTTGATTGGAAGCAACATACATGATATAAACCGAACACAAAAAGTAACTTCACCCCCTAAGCAATTGCCCATAATTTCATAACCAAGAATCGTTTCAAGATTTCGTCTTGCCAATATATCCATATGGTGTTTAGGAAAACAATGTGTACAAATAAGAGGGTAACCATTAATCCATGGTTGAGTGAGCACACATTACAGAAAAAATAGTCATATTTCAAAATTCGCAAAAGTATTATCATCATTACAAATTATTGAGAGTTGGAAAATTTAAAAATGCATTGTTTTACAATTGCAATTAATGCATTTTACCACATGTGCCATCAAAAAATCAAAATGAATGGAATATCAAACAGCATTGTTTCATAAACCATGATCGATGCATTCCGCCACATGTGCGGATTCACAACAATGTACAGGCACGCGCAATACCTTGTGACTTTTGAAATGGGCCATTTTGTCTTTAATCTGTGCTCATTCAGCATAAAGTAATGAATATCTCTGATTTTCGCACATATCGGACATAACAACTTTGCCAATATTGTGGTAAGATGTCATCTTGAAACAATAATCGGTTATGAAATTATGGGGCAATTGCTTAGGGGTGAAGTTACTTTTTGTGTTCGGTTTACATTTAGCTCATAGTTTGTCTAATCTTAAATTTCCAGGGTTTTTAAAGCAGATAAGATTAACTGATTAAGTAGGCTGTTGAGTGTTGTATAGCTCTGAGGTTAATGTGCAACGCATTGTAACGGAATCCATATACCGTCCTAAACCGGTTTAGCTTCAGAAATAGAGCTAATTATCTGAATCAATGGACTATGAACAATCCACGCTCGATGGTTGCGCACAGAGAAATTGCGATGAGCTTGCTGATTTTAGGGAGCACACTACGTATTTTTATCAGTTGGGGGGGGGGGGGGGCGGGGGGAGAGGGGAATGTGCCCCTAACTCCCCTCCCCCACATGCACTGATTTCAGGAGACTATGGAGCATGTAGTGGTGTAGCCAGGGGGCGTGGGGTCAGTGGCATAACTACATGGAGGGGGTGGGGGCACATGGAGGCCCCCCACAACCCCAAATAATTTGTCCAAAACAATAAACATAAATAAGTGGACAATCTGTGTAAAAATAAGGAAATACATAAGGTATTGCCCCCCAATCAGTCTTAGTACATTACGCCACTGGCATGGGCACATGCCCCCTAATAATTTGACCCCCAAGAGAGAGAGAGAGATATGAAATACAAAGAGGGTGACACACCCCTCCTATATCAGTTGGACCAAGCTACATGCAGTTATAGGCACATACTTTTTTGTTGTTTTACATGTCTATTTAGATTTATTTAGAGAAAAAACCTCAAGGATCTTTGGTCTTAACTCAAGGATCTTTGATCTTTAGGACTTTTTAAAGAGAAAATATCCCTTGTTCTGTTCTTAGTGCATGGCATCTGATTGGGGGCGCACTATGTTTGTTTGTTGACCCTTTTGTCTTATTGTCAAATCATTGAGGGACACACTACGTACATGTATTTCTTTTTATTCAGATTTGGTACCCTATAATATGCTGATATGTTGCACTATAAACTGTAACTCACATTATTTGTTCATCCAAGAGGGCGATATTGCAGTATCAACATACAGTCATATTTAGTGTTATACCTCAAACCATGCTTGATGAAGCTAGCAATGTAGCATTCCATGGTTGTTTGGGAATCATTATCGCCTTCAGTTGTCACCAAATGATAAAATCTCTGCCAGTATGATATAGCTCACATAAATCAAATTATTTTACTATACAAGCTAATTAAAGTTCTACATTATTTCAAACAACAGATACAGGGGAAATATATGCCAAAACCAGAACATCAAGCCATTTAATTATAGCTTTCCATCCACTTACAAAAAGAAAATGGTAAATGTGAAAAAGGGGAATTCCCATCCTGGGGAAAACCCATATCTATTCAAGAACCAGTGGAAGGGAGCCATTTTGATTCGCGTTGGTAAAGCATACTAATATCATTTGCATGAAGGTCTATATGGTGTAACTGTAAGTATTATGTTGTAATTTGTTTTATTTTGCAATTTGTTGAGGAATACAATTGAGATATGTCCGTCTGAATTGTCTGGCTTGTCAATTCAAGATAATTCACACAAACATCTTTCGTTTTCAATTTATTGAAGAATTATACTAGAAATATATTGATTATGATGATTTGTTTTCTTAGCTTACCAGTGTACAATTAACATGTGTTTTTCATATCAAATTCATGGAGGAACACAATGAAAATCGTTATGTTTGGTTTGTCTGACTTATCATTAGTGGAACAGTCATGTATTTATCCCGGGGGGGGGGGGGGGGGGTACTCACGTATATTGGGTATACGGGGATGTGCCGCTGGGAAGGGTGACTTTTTCAAGAAAGATCCTTAGACATGGGTCCCCTTTTCATCAAAAAAAATCCTTAGACATGGGTCCCTTTTTTCATATTTCCCCTTTTTTATACAGGATTTTGGGATTTGCGGATGTGAAATTGCAAAAATTTTCAAGCTCGCTACGCTCGCTAACTTAAAACCACAAAATTTGTGGGAAATACACCCAAAACATGCGCCGCAGGCGAAAAAAAATCCTTAGACATGGGTCCATTTTTCGCAAAAGTACCCTTAGATGTGGGTATGGGTTTGGAGGTCTCAGCCGCACACCCCCGTCCGACTATAATCTGAGTACCCACCCCGGGGTATTTATAACAAATCTGTATTTTTCTTTCAGATTTTGTTACGAACCTATTGCCAACGGGAACTCAGAACCTAGAACCTACTCAATTTGCAGCAAGGTGCCTCGACCTCATTTGAATGAGCTTTAACTCATTCCATATCCAGCCTCA